>WEIS01013313.1:0-10172 GCA_013389965.1 Todus mexicanus | reverse complement strand
TATGTGAGCTCTTCACTAGGCTGCAAAATTCTCATAGCTGTTCAGGCAAGGAATTTTTTTCCCTTTTTTGATCCTAAAGATTAAATCATAACCAAGCATTTTATATTTCAGTCATTCCAGAAATGGCTGAAAACACTTTTACTCTCTTGCAAACAGACTATCCCTAGGAAGCATTGTAGGTATTTCAACTTGCTGCTCTCCTAGCACTGGCTGTTCAGGTAGGAAGAGAGATGCTCCCGTGTGCTGAGTCACCTCTTGGCAAGGTATCTGCAAAGTGCTTTGTGCGTTGGAAGTGCTCCAGTGACATAAGGGATCTCATGCAGTTGCATGTTGCAGTTGCAGTTGAGGAATGTGCCTTTTGGTAGGCCTGTTTTCCAAAACTAGCAAAGTAATTAAAAGTGAAGTAATTAATCTTGGGGAAAAGTAGTCTAAACTGTGCTTATGGGATGCTGAACTTGAAATTAGCAGTTACACCTGAGGGAAGAGAGCTAGCAATCATCACCAGCAAATCTCTGGAGCTGTCAGCTTAAGATACAATAGCTGCCAAACATCCAAGAATAAAAAATCTAAACATCAGAAAAGGCACTGAGAACACAAAGCATCATTTTGCTGCAATACAAAACCTTGTAGTCACATCTTGGGGACTGTGTGGAGTTTACTTATGTCACAAGGAGTCATAGCTGAGCTAGAAAAGGCATAGAGAAAGGCAAGGGAAGTGATTTAGGATGTCAAGCGACTGCATTAAAAGGAGAGTCTCAAATGGCTAGGTTTTTAATTTTGAGTGGAGGACGCTCACTGAGAAATGCAAAGGTGATCAATGAAGTGAACCCAAAACTGCTAACCCACTAAATCCTTCAGTAACAAAACTGGGTGTCATTCATTAAAACTAGTTGAGAATGGGTTTAGAACAGGTAAAGGTATGTATTTTTTTCACACTGTGGGCAGTTGGGTTCTCAAATTTGTTGCCATGAACTTTAGAGGCAAATAGTTTCAGCAGAGGATAAAGGGAGCTAAGAACTCCTGGAAAACTGGTCCAGTACTGTATTAAAGAAAATAAACAGGAATTTCTTAATCAGTGACTCTGGACATGGAGGAATAGTAGGGAGATAGTGGTCAAGAGTGGATGCTCCCCCCGAATAGCATCTCCTAGCCACTGGTGAAGGTAGGATTCTGGTCCAGCACAGTAAGGTATTTCTTACACTCTTATTTTCAGCACTGAGTCCTTCTGAGACATAATTTGCATCTGCTTCACAGCACCCTAGCCTCCTCCCTTTTCCACAGCCTCACATACAAGAGCCAGCTGGTCTGCAGATTACAGAGCACTAGATCAGGTCAGTCTAATACATCTAGCGTGCGGGGTGACGGAGTCATAGACAGACTGCAACAACATGCAGTAAGTGCATGAGGATCTCAGGCAGCTTCTGGAGAGTGAGAGATGTGGTCAAACGATTAAATCATCTGCTCCATATCATGCCTGGCTGTTTAAAGACTACTGCCAGAGGAAAGTATTGAGAATATCAGCCTGATAGGCAGTAATAGCAAAAAATATAAATTATTCCTTCTGATTCCTTCTGTTCGCCTTTTGGCTCCTACCTCCTACACAGGAATTGTTGAGAGTAGGATTATGGGAGACCGTGAATAAGCTTAAATTCTTTGCCCTACTTAGCCACCTCTGATTTTGTATGTGGGAAGGAAGTGGCCTAAATCTGACCTAGCTAATATATATAATATATTCCATAGCATGTAATGTTTTGACAGCTTAAGTAGATATACGAGCACTGAATTGGTAACTCGTTCAAATGAAAATTGGTATGCCTCCTATCTAAGTATTGCAAGTTCTGGTTTTATTCAGATAATTGTGTTTATTTTTTCTTTTCCAACAAGATAATTGTGCATATTACTTCAGTCTCTGGTATGTGTTGGCCTTATCCAGGATTTTTCTAATGCACTCTCATGAAATTTTAGATACAGATATCATCTGTTTCGGTAATAGGGAATGTAGGTGCTGGACAGGAGTAGCAGATTAAGCATCTATCTTTCTTGCTTGACAAAAACATTGTTTAAGTCAGAATGTTTTTTCCCCAAGTATGACACTACATGTACTGTGTGAACACATCATAAATGGGTTGATCTTCTTAATGTGCCTGTTGGAAACATTTTCATTCTATAAATTAGCAGCTAAGACACAGAGAAATTTGTGTTTTGTCAGGGGAAGTCAGTGGCAGAGACATAAGAAATAGCTCTGAAGAGCCTTAACCACAAAGCTGCTATAGGTCAGTTGAACTGCTGGGACATGGAGCTAGTCTTTTGGTGAGTTTGACACAACTGCAGAGCACTTTCAGGGACACAGTCTGAAGGAGAAAGAAAGGAGGAGAAAGTTTTATCTGCAATGTCTAGTCTCCTTTAATAATGATAAAATTTGGCACACATCAGATACTTTTCTTCCAACTATTTAAAGCCCCTTGGCATGCCTGTAATACAGGTAAGACATATAATGGGAATAATACCACTGAGAACCTGTGCAGATAGAAGGGGAGAGAAGCTTGGAAAGCTGTCAAAAGATCCCAGAAGCTTGGACCTTCAGTTATTTGCTTTAGACACATGCAAATTTGTGATATACTTTCTTCTTGGGTGCTCCCCTCCTCTTCCTCTTTTCTCTTCCTACTTTTCTTTCCTCGACATTGTTTCTTCTTTGTCCACTAACCAGCTGGTTGCTCTTGATGGCTCAGCCTCTGAGTCTTAAACCATTTTGCGCCCCTGCTAAAGTCTTTTCTGACTCCTAAACCCTTGCGTGAGGACTGACTGTCTGGGAAAACTGTATTAGCATGTGAGAGAGGGGTTCTCTTAAGTCACAGAGAGAGAATCAAGGGTATCAAGAGTGTCTCCCGATCATGCTTCATTCATGTGGAAGTTAGACAGACAAATATCTGTTGCCATTGCTCCAGACCATGAATTCACAGTTTGGAAAAAGTGCTTCCTGCCTTTCTTCATCTTGTCCTCGATCCTAGGATCAGCACGAAATGTGAACAGATGTGCTTGCAGGTAGTCTATTCTTATACCAATTCATGTTCTGTAACAATGCTGTAGTGTATAATTATTTTTGGGAAAAAAAAATGCTACCTGAAAAATGTTGCATATATCTCTCCACAAATGATCTTTCCATTTTAAAGGACCATCAGAGGAGTACAGGTGAGCAATGTACTGTGGAGACACTGAAGGTTGGAGAAGTGGACAGTTACCTCTCTCAGTTGCTATTTCAAAGGCTTAGTGAGAAGATCAAAGATACCGATATCACGTTGCAGTACTTAATCCCAAAACTTGAGTTCAGCTGCTTAAAGGAATCTCTGTCTAGATACGGTCTTTGTCTACCCTTTCCCTCTCGCATCGCATTTCACTCCCCTTTTTCTTCTGGCTCTTTTCTTTATTTTCTTCTTTGCCATCTGTGTTACTTTTCTTCCCAGAATTTGAGAGACACTGCCACGGAGGTCTTCTGAGAAGCTTGGGAAGGCAAGGTGAGGTTCAAGAGCCGTTCTGTAACATATTTAAAACAGAGCTGGGAAAGCCACTGAGGGATCCTTGCACTCATTTGGTTTTAGTTTTGAAAGCTCAGTTAAACTAGCTATTCCTTTGGGTTGCTAGAGCTTACAGGAGCAATAAAAGTGATTAAAAGGATAAAAAATGAAAAATTACTTCTATGAAACAGATGTTGGCATAGCATTCTGGAAAAAAAGCAATCTTGCTATTTCCCAAACCCATGAGAAGAGCAATGGCTGAAGGGATCTTGCTCATTCACAGGCTGCAATTATGAGTGTGATTTCATAGTGATTGAATGGTTGAAGTAGGGTTATGTGCGTCTGTTTCTCCCATCTAATGACTCATGTTAGACCGGTCTATAAACAAGCTTCCCATTGGCTTTAATTTTTTTTCTTCTCCCTATTCTGAGGGGATAATACATCTTATAGTAAAATGAGTGGAGTTATTTTGGCAATTGGCTAACTCAGGTACAGAATAAATCTGGCCCTGCAACCCTTACGCAGGTCCTCATATCTTGTAATCTGGACTTCTGGGAACTCAAAAAAGGTCCCCTGGTTTTGCAAGCAATCAAATCCTTGCCCTCATTTTTGGACACAATATCAGTTCAAGCATAAAGCTGAGCAGTTCAAAGATTACAAATTAAGAGATGCAGTTGCTCAATTTCTTTTTTTCTGTCAAAAATGAAAGAGCAAATCCGGTGGGAATACATTATACATGCACATAGTTGTAGCAAAGAGCTTAGGCATACTAATGAATTTCTCATGTATTTGAAATTATATGTCCCTTACTGGAGACTACTGAAGTCTTGGATTAGGAGAGCCTGGGACCAAAGACGCAAAAAAATCCCCCAAAAAACCTGGAAAATCCCCTGTGACATGATGCAAAACTGATGAGGAAAAGTAATTCAAAGCAAAGAACATTCCGTTCTCTCTGAGGATTTGTGAAGGGATGAATAAGGAACAGTAATTAAGTGTCTTAAGTCTGCTTCACTGTACACTCTCTGGGTTATCCTTGTAGTGAGATGAGCACCAGTCTGTAGCACAAAACTACAAGAAAAGGTGAATTCTGAAGTGTTGATTAGCAAACATATAGCACAGCAATTTCTGTTACATCTGGAGAAAAACAAAACGCAACATCTTTAGTGTTAAATCTTCACATCTTATTTCTACACAAGTTCTCTTTGGTTGCACAACAAGTCCAGAAGATTCCTTTACAACTTTCATACTGAGACTTTTGGGTGTGTAAGAAATGAAGTTGTATTAGTCATTCAAAATTTTAAGATGGCCAAAGACTCATTAAATAAGTAATATGTTCCACATAACTTTTTTCTTTTATTGCCATTCACAAAATTGTTTTGATGTTCTTATGAGAGTTTTGCTTATTTTCTCCTGCCAATATCAACGGGCAAAACTCACTCTACTGCAGCACCATCTATAAAGATGAAGATGTAGATGTTTAATACATGCATCTTGTTCAAAAATCAAGAACTATCTATATAGCTGGCCTATATTTAAATTAATCGGTATGGCTTTTTGTCTCTGTGGTTACTGAGTCCTTCATATCAAAAATTTGAGGTGAACTGGGTCTGAATCCTTGCATACATAGACTTTCAAATGAGTTACAGCAGCACGTTCAAATGCCCCAAGGAAAACATTAGACCTATCCATGCTGTCTGTGGGGCAGAACATTGAGGTTGTCTTCAAGACCAAATTCACTGTCTGTGCAGACAATGAACCTGAAAACATGGCCGCAGATATGAGGGGACAGTGCGTGATGGAGCACACAAGCTCCCGTGTGCCTGAGCACCCAAAGTAAGTTCACATAACAGCGGCATATCCAGGCAGGCTGGTGCTGGCTGGTTGCAGGTGTCCACAAGACACCCATGTCAGTAGGAGACAGGCAGGTTGATGCGTGCTCAAAACCACTCCCAAACCTGCTTTTGAGAAGAGGTGTGAACAGAGCTGCTAGGGGTGATTCATTGCTGCTGCTTTTCAGTTTATCATTGACACAGTCTCATGTGGTGGGGAAGGGGGGAGCTAGTGGGTAGCATGAAGAATGAAACTGATGTTATCAGAATGATGGAGGAAAATGAACAGATAAAGTAATAATTACATAGCACCTGCGTTTTGTAGAGATGAAAAGGGGAAATTGTGCAGCATGAGGCCAACTGGGGAGTTGCAAAACTCGGTATGAAAATAAACATTGAGCATCGGTACTAGGAAGAATGACTTGCACTTGTCTAGTGCACCAGGAGATGCCAGTACATCAGGATGTCATTAAGAAAGGCACTCAGATTCTGTAAAGGTATTGCTTAAAATGCCAGTTATGGCAGCTAATGCTAAAAAGAAGAGGAGAGCAAGCGATGGGAGTTCGGCTTTGTCAAGCGTGCTCAGCCTTGGCTGAAGTGTATTTTCTATGAAATATTTTCTATGTGTCTCAAACATGTAGCAGTGTTGTCTGAAAAGTCTTCAGTGCAACCACGCTGGCTTATCTGTGTCCTTCTGCCACCACCTCAGGTACTGATCCTGCCATGACTTGTACCAAGCAGAGCCAAAGGGATTCTTCAAAGGCAGTCTTACATCGTTCTCCTCAGTTTCACAAAAAAAAAAAGAAACATAATGCCCTTCTGCAGCAAAGAGATGGGTTGACTGCACTTCAATACTTGGAAAAAAATTAAGCTATTTTTTTTAACAATGTAATCACTAGAAGGCTGCAGGGTAATAAGTAAAGAACAGGATGAGCTTATAAAGAACAAGTGACGTAGCACTAATCTAATTTCTTTCTGTAACATGGTAATTGGCCATGTGCACACTGGAGAAATAGTAAATGGCCCATATTAATTTGGTGTTAGATGATATAAGCAACTTGGGGATATATGGTAAAGTAAACCTAATAAGGCAGTGAATGGAAAATTGGTTAGAAAACTGTACTCAAAAGACAGTTATTGATGTTGCTCTGTCAAAATAGATGATTGTATTAAGCGTGTTTAGAAAAACCTTTTCCTAAATCAATACTTTCAACATTTTCACTAGTGACTTAGATGATGGAAAAAAACCCTAGTGCTTTATTTTATTATTGAAATACTAAATAAATTATGTTTTGATAAGGACAAGCACAAGAAAATGCACACTTCAAAAAAATTATTTGCATGATTGAAAGATGGAACAGCTTGATGTCCTTTCTGGCAAGACAGTTAGGAGATTTAGTAGATCACAAACTGAATAAAATGAAGGAGTCTTAAAATGTATAAGACACACCCTAAAAGTGCGCTTCATAATTCTTTCAGTTA
The DNA here is from genome assembly GCA_013389965.1 of Todus mexicanus. Classification (NCBI taxonomy): domain Eukaryota; kingdom Metazoa; phylum Chordata; class Aves; order Coraciiformes; family Todidae; genus Todus; species Todus mexicanus. The sequence goes on along the minus strand of WEIS01013313.1, from coordinate 3,349 downwards.
GCTCTGGGAAGACCTCATCTGGAGCCTTATGCTCAGGTTGGGCAGCCCATTTTAAGAAATCTGTGACCCAGAGAGAAGCAGAAAAGACAATCCAAAGCCTAGAAAATCTGACCTCTGAAATTGAAAGGATGAAGCTTGTTTAGTCTAGGGAAGAGAGAACTGGGAAGACTTGTGAGAGCAATCTTCAAGCACATGGAGACTGCTGTGGAAAGGATAGAAACAACTTGTTCTCCATGTTTCTTGGAGGTCAAGAAAAAATACACTGCGCTTAAACTGCAGCGCAGGAGATTCAGGTCAGATACTAGGGAAGACTCCTCAGCTGCAAGGTGGTTAAGCACTGGAATAGATCCCTCACCAGATACAATACTTTAGGGCCCTTTGATGCTCTTCCAACCTTCTTATGTATCATGAAGAATATCTCCCTAGCAGCTCAGTCTAGGAAATGTTTTGTGTAAGTGGAAACGCAAAATGCTAGAAGGCAAGGAGTGGAGACAAGCCCTTGTTTTGGATTCGATGGAGAGAGCTGGGTCAGAGGAAAGTTTGTGCAGAAAAGATAAAGTGGTGTGAGCAGATTGGGTCACTTGGAGTTAGAGGAGAAGAAAACGAACCTAAAATCAAATGAGATTTTGGTAGCTTGTGACCCTCATCGTGACTCCAAGTAAAACGAGTAGGTGGCCCATTACACATGCTACTTAAGCAACTACCAGAGAAATCCACTGAAATGATAAATGCAACTGAAATATCTTGTCCTTTCTAATTTTGTTTTCTTGTGCAAATTATGCAATCTAAATATGGCACAAGACATTTAATAAAAGCATCTTCAATCACCCACTGTTTGATTAGGTGGCTGTCAAAGGCGCATTACATTGTAAAGGTCAATTACATTATGTTTCATGAATTTGTTTGATAGAAGAGCTGCAAAAAGATTGTTGAGCCTCTTCGGGAATTCATGCTTTGTGCACTCTACTGACAAAGCAATCTTTTCCTTCAGGACTCAGTATTTTATGCAGCTTAATGCTAACCACAGCTGTCCAAGGCCACATGGTAACTCTGGCTTAAAAAATTAATTGAATTGCATTCATTGAATATTTTAGGGACATTTGTAATGGAATCCTAAACTTCATGAACTTCCTGGATGAGTTTACTGTCTGCCAAATTATCGATAGTGCACTAGTACCAACATACTATTTCACTTTCAACAATGACCTGATAATAGAATACTAGACAAAATTCTAGAGGAGAGCTAAGGCTGTGGCTAAGTACAGCAGTTACAAGGTTTTCCTCAAACCCAGCTAATCCAAAAATGTTCCTCTCAGATGAACATAACCCTTCTCTGAACATGTTTTTATGACTAAACCCAAAAAAACGAAAGCCATAGGAATGGAGTTTAGACTTAACTGATGATGTGAAGGTAAGTAACCTTTACTGTGAATATTTAAAAGGTTATATTGAATGCGTACTGATGTGTGATAACTGTACCTAGAAATTCCCTTCAAAAACATGTCCTTGGCTAAGTGTTTGCACAGCAAGAATAAGTTTCTGCCTCAAAGGGTTTCCAAACTAAATAAATAAGAAAAGAAGAAAAAAAAAGAAGGTAGAAATATGCAGAGAAATGAGCAAGTTCAAGATTTTGTAGCCAGGGAGTTGTAAGTATTATCAGTAGTATTTCTGAGTCCCAGCCCAGTGACTCACTGAAGCACACTGCCTGAGGATATCCAAGTTCTGTGTACAAATACTTCTTGAAGGTCTGACAGTGTTTGGCTTGCTCATAGTATTTGTCTTATTGATTTCAAATGGCTGCACATATGAAAAAGGTGAAGAGTTTTCTGGTCTTTCTTCTATTTAGACTGCTTATATCCCTTCTTTATTTGATAGATGAGTCAGCAGATCTTCCCCATAAAGACACCTAGTGAAGGTAGTAAATCTTCATCGGACTCTCCCCACTTTTCTCTCAGTCTATTCTCTCTTTACACTGGCTATTCTGTTAAAGCAATTGTATCAAGTTTCTGGTGATACAGAGAATAGGTCTCTTCTTTATCACAGAAGTCATCACAGTGTTACTGTTGCCCTACAAATAGACTTTTTCCATCTTAGCATTATTTCCTCCTGCCAAATTCAATGTTTTTTCAGAATATTTTTCCTCAAAAAGCACTAATGAAAATGGTGAGTTAATGAGCTCAGGGACCCCGCGGTGTTGTTGGGACATCAAGGGATTCCACTTCCAGGTAGAATTAGCTCACACAGATCTGTCTCAGGCCTGTTACAAAATGCTGCAAAGTAAGATTTCAGTGGTTAACCCTGGTCTTTCACATCTCTGAACATTAAGGTTCTGCTTTGGCACTTATGTGCCTAAGAGGAGTGCACTTGTGAAATGGGCCTCCTTATAGTCCCCACTCATGTTCTTTCATTTGCATCATGGAGAAGCTATAGAGTACACAAAGTGGCATCCTTCCAGATGAAGCTTAAGCGGAAAAATCTCCAAGAGCACCTCTAAGGTGATTGAACGGCTAATAAGTATTCACTCCATGGGATGAGACTAGAGCTCTGTGAAACACACAGAGCGCTGTTCAGGTTGGATCCACTGCAATGTTCCATTCTGCAGATCCAACCCCATTGCACTGATCGCTAATACAGACATAGGCAAAAAATGTTGGGAGGTTTTGCTGCAGCAAATGCATTAAAACAAAACAGTATTGGGATGATTTTATCAGTGATGGAACTCCGCAGGTTTTACTGGCATTGCACCTGGAAAGATAGTTAACTGACGACGTCATAAAATGTGTGAATTCGGATCAAATCATTAATATAGGCAGAGCTAATAAAAATGACAGCTCTTTAACTCTATCTCACCTCAAGAGGGTGAAATAATTATCTTCAGTAATAATTTATTAACTAGTGGGAACTACAAAGTGCTTGTGAATTCAGATGTGTATATATCTCTGTTAGATAGAAAGCTTATAAATCTTACAACCTCTGTTATGGGAGTCACGATATTACTGATAAAAAATGAACATGCTTACTAAAAAAGAAACTGTGGAACAGCATAAATCCTGCTCAGAACATTACTCATTGTCTCCTAGGAAGACAGATCCTGAATGCAACGTGCAGAATTTTGAATGACTAAGTGACTGAATTTGGAACAGAGTTACAAGGAAGCTTGCATCCCTTCAGTGAAGTGGCTTGGAGGATGGTAGGAGCACATCAAGTATGTTTGTGTCAACGCAAAGTCTGCATTTTTTTGCCTCTCAGTTACATGGCCAAGATGTATGCTCACAACATAGGGATCTAGTTGTACAGCATTTGGCATCATGGCAAGGAAGGTAGCTTTAAACAATCTTTGCACCTTTTA
>WEIS01013293.1:293-13185 GCA_013389965.1 Todus mexicanus | reverse complement strand
CAAAACCCAGTCCCAACCCCCTGCAGGTTTGGCAGACTTTTAATTACAACATAGAAGAGATGAATCAGTCAGGTGTCACTTGACTGGGGAACCTTCTGGGTCACTAAATCTATGTCAGATGAGGTGACAACAGGTAATAGGTGTGAAATGCCCTGGCAGTTGGGAGACATTTCCTAAAGGAGCAGATTGGTGGCTTAACAGCTAAATGGGTCAGTGAATGAAGGGTGATGGACTGAAGGGAGAACAGAGAGCAAGGGATGGTCTGCAGACCTTTTCCTGAGAATGAGAGATGAATCGTGACAGCTACATCACTGGTGCCTTGAAGTGTGATGCTCACTTCCTGAATAAGATTCCTCTGTAACTTGTTTGCTTTTAACTGGAGATTGTTGAGATTTCCTAGCAAATGGCCTTTAAAATTTTTCTTAGGAAGCCACCCCCATCTCTTTCATATAAAAGATTCTGTTCTTTGTAACCTTTTAGGAAAGATGTCTTTAATTCTTATTGTACATTCAAAGACTGTGGACTATTTCGGGGGGAAGAGATTTGTTGTTTTTATTGAATAACCTCACAAGCTAGGTGATAAGAATTGGGAAACTTGAGGAGAAATGCAAAAAGTTTCAGTTAAAAAGCATTTATTAAACCAGTATAGAATACTAGTAATTGGGTCAACTTTGAACACTGTGTTGTGCAAATAACTCTCTGAGGTCAAAGTATTTTGCAAAATCATTCCCCTCGCTTCATATAATGATTGTGGTCACAATGCAAATGCCTGTCTTATGTCTGGAAAACCATCATTCTTTCGGACAAGCATCACTGTGTGTCCTGGCTCTATGATGTGGAACTGGAAGTACATTTTAATGTTCACATGCCTGAAGCCTTCCAGGGAAATTTCAGAAGGTACAAAGGTGCCTTCAAAGGAGAGGAGGTGCACGTTTTGTTTTTCCTGCCTAGCAGGAAGCAGGAGATGTAGCAGAAGACCAAGCATGAGTTCTGTTGCAAGGCTGGAGGTCCTCATCCTTTCTTTTCCAGCTCTCTCCTACTTGTGATGCCTCAGAGCAACCTGTCAATTTCCAAACTTCTTTATTCCTATCCTGTGCTATGGCCCTTGTGAACACATATATCCTACCTTGGCCTGAGATGTGTTTTTTGCCTATTACCATGCTGGATTCTGAACCGAAAAGGCAATGAATAAAGAAAGAGATGAGAAAACATTTTGTCATCTACCCATGATGGGTAGGTGTACCACAATATAGCAGAGACACTACAAAATGTTACATTCCTGGTCACTCCACCGTGCCATAATCTCTGCCCACTCCCTGACTGTTCAGGCATATCAGTAGGTCTGGTCAGAAACTCTGAACATCCGTGGAACAGCCTCGGGCTCATGAGGACCTGAAGCAATAAAAGTCCCACAGTGCTCTGCCAAGGGAATGCATCAAATATTCCGAGCTCACAGGAGGCTGGAGCCAGTTGTACAAGTCCTGTTTAAAGCCCAGGATGGGGCAGAAGATCATCTGCTTCAGGGCCTGGTGTGCTGATGACTCAGGATGGCTGCTCTGGAATGTGTATGGGAATCACTTGGGATACTGCCCCTCATTTGTCTCCACAGGGTACTGAGCTGGTCAGGAAAGGGAGGGACAGAGTGTGATGTGTGCTTTGCAACGTGGGAGCTGCTTCCCTGACTCCTTCTAGGATATGCATCTCTATTTTGTGTATTGAAGTGTGTGTGCTCTTACTGACTTCCAAACAGGAGACATCTTTCTTCAAACAGAGACTTGCTCCTCCTTGCATCCAGGCAGAATTCAGGAAGGGAATACCTTTTCGTAGCATAAGTTGTTATCCAGCACCACAGGGCAGTTTTTCTAGCTGGGAAAAGGAGACAAAAGAAATGAACCACCACCAGCACCACTATATGGACACCCAAGGCCATCTCTTACATAAGCCTCTCCGTGACAAACCTTTTCTTACAACATTGCTGAAGGGTGTTTATATTCCAACCTTGGAAAATAAATCTTGTGTCATGAAATAAGAAATAGTTTAACACTTTACCAGTGCTATCATAATGAATTAATTTGATATTCATGGGAATACCACATGTGCTTTTCTAGGTGTCTTACTACCATTTCACTTTCACTAATGGGCACTTAAGTCGTACTGATTTTTCCCCAAAGCCACATAATGATCTATAATATTCCTGAATAATTGCACCTTAAGTGGAAGCTAACAAGGTTGACTACTCCCAGAAATATGTCAAAATATTTTTTCTATTTTGAGTAGGAATTTGAATATTAACAGGACCTGCCAATACATTTAAATATGTGGAAAAGTTTTACAAAAGAAAGTTTTGGAATCATTTTTGAAGGTTAAAAAGTCCTCAAATGTTTTTTCCTGATTAATTTTTATAGCCATCTGCAGAGTAGCAGAATTACTAAACTGTGTTAAAGAGAAAAAGGGAAAGGGAAAACCAAGTACAGGCTCATGTGCTATAAGGAAAAACAAAAAATTAATAGTAGCTAAAATAACTTTCACAGCCTGGTTTATACCATTGTTTGAAAATAAACATTGGTTGCAGATATATGCTATTTGTGAGGGGAAAAAATTAAAAATCAGTCTCCTTTCTGAATGGATAAACTTGCCTGCCTTTCTCATAGGTGTGTTAGACAGATTTTTATCTATAGGTTAGTCCTATTTCAAGGCTTGAATGAGGTATTATTGCCCGGAACGTCAGCTTGCTCTGCAAAGTCTGTGGGGAAGAAGCTTAGTAAGGTGGCATAGTGGTTGGGAGGAGCCAGGCTTCCCTGGAAATCTGGGTTGGACTCCGGTGCAGTGCGTGGCAGGCTCCCTCCTCAGAGCAGTCAGCAAGGGCTTGAGCCTCTTCTCAGGACTGTGCATGAAGTACCAGCTATGCAAACATCCAGTGCATCAGCTCTGCCCAGGATCTCATTAAAACCCTTGTTTGATTGCCCCTTTGCCTTTGCCATGCGTGAAAGCGGGCATACCTGGTGTACACAAGATGGGCTCTGTGGGACACATCTGGTGTGTTACACCTGCTTTTGGGTGCAGCAAAAGCAGGGAGCAGGGGTGAGAGGTGAATGGAAATTATTTGCTGTGAGGCAAATGGCAGCAGGCACAGTGAACCCTCAGGGGCAAGAGCTCTGATTCATCTACCTAGCTTTTGCATACTGGCTAGCATGGTATCACCAGGGAGAGCACTGAGAAGTTGCTGTAGCTGTGTCCTTGAGTGACCCCCAATTGTCAGGTCAGACCCTGAATGCAAATGAGCCAAGAGCCATCCTGTCACGCTCACATTCATGAAAAGGAGGAGATCCGGGAACAGGACTGGGTAGGAGAAGTAGAGAAGGACGTCTGTGTCCTCAGGAGGATCCTGTGGTTCCAGAAGGAACCACTAAAGTACGTAGGGCTCCTTTAATTAAAGGATTTACCTATAGTCTCAAAATGGAAATGACGTGCTTTGTTGTGCCTAACTGAGTGACTGCTCTGCAGAGTCATAGCACCTACTCCTGAATGTACAGTGAAATTTCTACATGCAAAACTCAACACAAACCCACCTCTGCTATGAGATCCTTCATGATCCAAAGCGTCACCTCCCTTCTGAATCACAGCAATTAAAAATGTATGCATCCAATCTATCCCATTTGACAAATTCATACCTGCTTCCTCTTTTGGAGCCCTCTCCACCTCAAAACACATTAACTCTTCAGAAGGCTAATTAACCCTTTTCTGCTTATAGTTCTGTTTTGGAGGAATCTCCAAATTTGAGACATCAGTAGTTATTGGTGAAAAACATTTTCAGGTAGAAGTTTCCTACTGGCTCTAATTAAAAGCTGACACTGGTAACAAACCTTTGTAGATGCATTCAGAGGGAGTTCCATAAATTATTTGTTTAATGGTACAGCATAACATACATGTCCCTGAAAAATGAGAAAGTTAAGACTGTCAGTCGGAATCTGTGTTGGATTTTGCTGAGGTCTTAGCTGGGTGCCACCCTCTACCAGCAGAGGCCATGGGGTGGGCTGTACACACTGCAGTGTGTTTGTCGTGCAAATTAAAGTCTGGCCAATTAAAGTTGCTATTTAAGTTGATATGCTGGGTTATGAACTCTGGTGGCAAAGGTGGAGACATGATGTCTGTTCTCCTGTGTTATCTAGTGACAGTGGCAGTAACCTCTGGGACGGGGCTAGGGTAGGTAACTGACAGTGATAAACTCTTCCACCATCCCTGTTACATCTAATGGGGACTGAGAGTATCAACCTTTTTGTATCACTTGGTGGAATAAAACAAAAGTGTTAATAAGGCAATCACCCTTTTGCAGTATCTCTACAAAATATTCTTGAGTGATGGTCCCTCTTGAACAGAAGATCTGTTAAGCCAAGGAGGTGGAAATTCAACACAGGGCAATTAAGGAATCCATTCTTGCATTTCTAAGGTTTCAGAAAGTCTGTTAATGTTTTAGGCTGCACCTAGGCTGACATATTCTGTTCTTCTGCATACTGGTTGCTCCTCCAAAGCAAAGTGTCACCAAAGACTGTGTCTTTCTGGATACAAAATATAGGTGCAAGACAAAATTTGTCTTTATAGACTTAATATATAAAATACTGCTATATTTAAGTAGCTTTTTAAAGCCCTATTTTTCCCCTCATTTACCTTTAGCACTACAGGACTGCAGTTCTATGACTGGGCAAACCATTTTTTAACTGTAAGCTGGAGCCTTCTTATTCTTTGGAGAAAGATTCAGTCCTTGGCGAAGCTATTTTGGTGAAGCACTACTCTTCTTTTCCCATATTGTGTTTTGCTGTTATAACATAGTTGTAGTGATTGGGAGTAGACTGACAATCCTGCATGGTTAACAGCTGAATTGAGAAGCCTGGGAGCAATTCCCAGTGTATCTGGTTGTATGTTCAGCTTAGGTCTGCGAACCCACTTACTGGTTTCTGTGAGAAGCAAATCCAGTTGTATGGGCTGCATGGGAGCTGCCGTACCACACAGTCAGGGCAGCTGGGAGACGGGAACCCTGTGTAGAAATCGGAGCGTCCAGGCATCCTGATGCCTTCTGTTCCAGAGCTACTTTTTTATTGCAACCCCCTAAAATGACCATAAGTGAATAGGTCAAATCAGTGCACTGCAGATCTCTATTCCCCTATTCCTGTATCAATTTAAAACCTGATGTTAAGCTGGAGGTATTGATGCTCTATAATCAAAGCTATTAAAACCAAAAGAGCTGAAGACACATTGCAAATTTCAATTTTCCACCTAATCAGTGCACTTCTTTAAATTTTATAAACAGGAGTGTATCATCCCTACTACTTTAAATGACACCTCCAATATGATTCTTTTATCAGACAACTCTAAACAAAGGATAAGAGGCATTAAATGGTATAGAGAGAATGTTAGGCAAATTAAGTGCAAGTCCAAGTAGAACATACATAATTTTTTTATTTTAAATTAATAATAATGTTATACATTTTCCTATTAAGCTACATTTACAAAGCTAGCCTGAAGAAATAGTAAAAAAGTATCTCACCAGAGTAATTCAGTGCTCAGTTGACAGAACAGACAAATGTAGTACTTTCCTTTTAACGGCATCCATAAAAGAAATGACTAAATTCTTTGCCACTATGAATCAACAGTTTTATTGAATGGAAACATGCCAGTTTACACTAGTGTCTTGATAATAATATTTAAAGTAAAGAGAAATACCTGAAATATGTCAGCAATCAGAATTAGCAGTTGGGGCGGGAATGTGTGGTTGTATTTGCTTGTGTTTTTTTCAAGTCAGTAACTGAGAAATACTTGATGTGCATTTAGAAAGAGGCGCAGATGTCAGCGTGAGCTCTGAAACCTGGGTTTTCTGGCCTCTGATCCACTAGTCCCTGGCTCTTGTCAAAAACCCCAAAGGGTTGCTTTAAGTTACGTTCTCTTTAAATCGAAGAAAAACACCTCAGTCACAAGGCTTTTTCTGAATCATCTCCCCATCTGAGCGGCAGCTGGGAATCCCCAAAGATGAGAGCATTCACGGGAGTCTGATTCTTTGACATTTAGGGTAGACAAACAGCTCCAAGGATCTGGGACAAATAAATTCAAAAGCTGGGGCTGGGCAAAATACTGAAAAATTGCTTCACTTTGGGCTATTCTGCCTATTTTTACATGTAGCATGGGAGTGAGAGCTAGATCAGGAGGCCTGAGGGGTTGAATGGATTACAAACAAAAAGCATTAAGCTAATCATAGGAGTGATGTTCCTTAAGGGCGAGGATGAACTAATGGCTGGATGTTCCGTCGTCCCTGTACAACAACCATGGAACGGTAAAACAGTAGTTACTTCCAAGCCAGGTACTCTACATTATTCATTTCTAAAAGTTTTATAAATATAGGAGTTGCTTAACATGGGTTGCTTGCACAATCTTTAGATACACTCATAAGAGGGGAATTCAAGGTCAGCAGTCCCTGAAGGCTGTCAAACTATTTACAAGTTTGCTATTTATAAGGACTAGTCTGGGAGACCTAGAAGCAATAAGTTCTTAGGCAGGCAGTTTAATTTCTACATGACACAGAAGAGGTGCTGTTTCTGTGTCGGTGTCTAGATGCCATTGCTGTTCTCTTAAAATATATTCAGTTCTCTAGATTCTAGTGGTTTCAGGCTCGCCCCTAACCACCCCATATAACCTGAAGAATGAAGAGAGCAACACATATCACTGCAGCAACTGTTCTGTGCAAGTTCTATAACGTTTTCAGGGATGACAAGAGTTAATTAGAAATTTAATGATTAATACAGAATATTAATCAATTGACCTTGGGAGTATAGCATGCTATAAAATAGCAGGCTGGAGGATTTATGCGTTGCCACAGAGCACTCTCTGAAGGAAAAAAATTCTTTTCTAAGGAAAGTGAAAAGTAGGGCATACTGGTTTCTGCAGACCAGAAAAAGCACACTGCTTGCTCTCATATTAGGCTTTGGAACACTCAAGTGAGGTGGAAAATGTAGAAAAAAAACTTGTGACTGAACTGCAGACATCACAAACTCAAAAGAACTGACGTACTGAATTCAGACAAGCATCCCATGAAGAGAGAGACTAGTTGTTCCTTCCTCAGTAATGTTAACTACAAATATGTACATACTGTACCTTTTGTTCTTTTTAGGAAGTGCATGGTACATCCTAGAAGGGCATCACTCATTCTAGGAAGCAAATCTTTAAAAGTCATCTTATCTGACTGCAATGCCTGAAGGAAAGCAGTCTTCAGTGCTCTTGATCTAAGAGTATCCATTTTCTAGAACCAGTGTGCTCTTCCCATTTTGTAAAACAAAAATAAAACCATAAACTCCACAATCCCCTCTGCCTCTAAAAAAACCCAAAAAAACAACCTTGAAGAGGCATCGGGACTTACAGGTGACTTAATCTATCTGTAGGAAGTTTCAAGAAGGGATATTTTCCTAAAGCACTTATGCAATGCCCTATGCTCCTTTCTTTGAAGACAACAGTTTGGATCGTGCTCAGGCAGCAGGGAGATGGTAAACAGAAAGAGGAACGTGATACAAATGCTGGCAAAAATCATGGAAAGCAAGGTGGCAGTAATATCACTCAAGCTGTCAGATCTGTGAGCAAGCCTCGTGAACCAGCTGAGTTATGGCAAACTCCTACTATGAGGGAATTGCAGTAACTGAGCCTTGCACTCAAACATTTATAAGAGTGTCCTGGGATAAATAAAGCTGCAGCCTCTGTAAACTCTGCCGTGAAAACAAACACCTTTGAACCAAACCAGTTACAAGGCTCTATAAAGCATGGACAAAGCTGATGTTAATTGTAAGATTTGTGTCTTGGTTTTCTATCCTGAGAGCAACTGTCAGAGTTCTCTTGGCTGGCGAGGAGTTAAATGCAAGGCCCTGGCCCGAGCTACTGCATAAGGCAGGGCTGGCGTTACTGCAGTATCCCTGTTGGCATCCAGAGCGCTCTCTGTTCAGGGTCTCTACTGGAATATGAAACAAAACAGTAAAACTTCTGATTCCTAGGCAAAACCCCTGATGTCTGGGGCCAGACTTTCTTAAAATGATGATTGTATTTCATCAGACAAAAGACTTTCAGCTTATTTTAAGACCATACCTCATACATTTAGACACAGCTATGTGTCACACTGAGCTTTGTTTAGAAGCCTATTCTGGATTATAAAGGCATTTTGGAAATCATGTGCTTATCAGAAGTTTGAATCAGACTTGCTGTCTATAATCAAACTCAATAATCAGACTCCTGAACCATGTAATGGGTTAGCAAAAGAGCAGGGGACATGCAGGGAGACAATGATTTAGCAGAATTTCACTCAGCATTCAGGCATGCTAGCATGCCTGAAAATAAGGGATACATTATTAATTAGTTAATGTTTGCAAAGTATTTTGTCTCTGGAAAGTGCCAAGTGTTCTTCTTCATTATTTTTCAGTAAATATATGACTAAGCAGTATATGTAATAAGGACACAAAATGTGGTAAATAGACAAAAGACTTGAAAACACAAAATATTTAAAAAAGAGAAATGTTATTAACAGGAAAAAAAAAAGAAGAGTTCAAACCAGTGGAGTAAATATTGTGATGATGCAGCTAGTTATCTATTAACTCAGCACTAATGTAGGGACATGCCCGATGGCACTGACGATCAGTTGAGACAGCCAACGTCCTACAAGACCTGTAAAGCTGACCTCTGTCACCTTTTCCCTTCTAGAGCTAAATTTGGCTCGGCCCGTACTCAGCAGACCTTCTCTTACCTTCTGAGGCTGCCTAATGCCTGCTTTGAGAGTTATATGTGCCTCTGCAGCTTTAATACTGTCTGGAAAACCACTTCTAGATGGTGGTCACAACCTCTGACTAACTGCAGGGAGGTGCGCTGACACTGGGCCCAGCAGCACAAGCTGCTGCATGCTCGTCCCCTCCCTGGTCATTCTCACATCCCCATCTGTTCCTTTCCAGTCTCTCAAGTGGGAAATAAACTGAGTTAGAGTCAAACTGTCAAACTCATAATATTCAAGTAGGTTGAATGTCACACCAGCAGAATTCATGCAATCCATATTTCATTCAGAGCAATAAATATGTGGTCTCACGCAGATCTTAGAAATCAATTATGGTTTTTAGGGAAGGCTTGGAGAAACAGTAGGAGCACTTCAGCTAAATGATTTCTTGCCTTCTTTCCCTATGAAATAACTTTTTAGTATTGTGATTGCAAAGTCTCACTTTCTGAAAACAAGATCATAAGTGCCCAAGCCATCTGCTCCTGCCCTTAAGTCAAAGTCATGGTCCTCAGTTTACAACATCATACTTGGAAGTTTATGACGTTACAAATACAGGATTGTCACTTTTGTTGACAGCTAGCCAATAGGATCAAATGAATTAAGCACAAGCCGTGTCCTTGAAATCTTTGGCTGTAAAGATGAAGCCCAAGCAGAAGGCTTTCTAACCGAAAAGAGTTAGCATTCCCTTCACAGGTGGTTATAGTATCAGAAATTCATCATAAGGTGTGTAAAAAACCCTACGAATTATCTTGTGGCTTTCTAAAGATACTTTTAATATATATATATTAAAAGCATATTTTCTCTTTACATGCCAGCTGTTTTGCAGATGCATTTATGTGCATGCATGATAGTTTTTTACCTAGGCTAAGGGACCAAATGATAAATCAACTTCCAGGGCCAGATGCACAACTGATGCAAACTGACTTTACATTAATGCAGTCAAGGGAGCTGTGCCAAATTTCTACGAACTAAGGATATGACCCACACAATGTACTTCACGTGCCACAGGATTTTCTGCAGCTGCAAGTTTTATCTTATATGAAAGTATCAAAATTGGTGAGAAAACACCTATTGATCCCATTGTGCAGAGTGTAGCCCTAGTGTTTATCAGTGTGACAGGTATTTAATAAGAGTAGTTTAAGACCCTTCAAAAATGTACAGAAAGTCCCTCTGCTACAAGAAATCAGCAAAGCTATGTTGAATTTCGTGGGTTAAATGTCTAGATACGGGTGTGGGTCCCAATGGTGTTACTCCATCCAAGCAAAATCATGCCCCTGCAGCTGTCCCTGCTGACTTTTTTAAGAGTACAGAGATTTTCACTGCATTTTAATGACCAGTAGACAATTTGGGGAAATGTAGTATGCAGCAATTTGAGGGTGTTATATAGATGTCTGGAATCTCTCTGGACAGCTTCACCTACAGAATTGGGTGGGCACCATACATCAGAGAGTGCAAACCCAACATCAGTTGAGTGTCAAGGCCACTTTCAGGAACACACCTTGAAAGATTGCAGACTGGGAAGTAAGAGATTTTTATGAGAGATTTTAAGCAAAGATGTTGGATCATTGATTGTTCAAAGCCACTTTTAAGGCACTGTCAACATGGTTTCCGTCAAAGAGCTAGATGTGAGTATTAACAGGAAGTATTATCCTAATTTGATCTATAGGTCAAAAGCAAAAAAAACTATAAGGCAGAGAGAAATTTTATTTCTCTTTCTAGAATGATTTCTACTCTGTTACTATTTTGAGTGACACAATTATTAGTTTTATAGAAGAAAAAAAATCTTTTCAGAATAGATTTAATTGCCCAAATAACTTCATTGAAAAGGAAATAACAGCCTTTAGTTATGATCCCTACTTTAAAGGATAGAAATTCTGCTTTGTTTTAGGAAGGAGCTTTAATCAATCTTTTTTGTGGATAACTTAGAAATACCATTTTATTTTGATCAGAAAAAAATAATATTCATTCAAACAAAAAATTAATGAGTCAAATGCCTTTAGCTATTTCTAGCACAAACAGGTTTGCTTTTATGCAAAAAATGCAAACTGATGGTAAATGGTAGGTCTCTGGTCCTATGCCATTTTGAAGTTTTATTTGATAGCTTCTATGTAAAGTCAAGCTATGATGCTAGAGCTAGGAACCAGAGGAGGACAGGGTTTTGGTTTTAAGTTTAGCTTTGGTTCCAGTATAATTTAATTGTGATTCACTTACCAAAAAAGGAAGAGTCCTGTTGCAGGAGTGTTAAGCGAGATTTCTCTCCAGCCCTGATACTGCTATTGTTAGTGGGAAGGCACTTCTCAGGTCTATCCAGCACAGAATTACTGCTGTTCTCTCCCCATTAGGGAGTGACAGTAGTGGATCTGTATGTGGCATTGTGGTTTTTACAGAGAAAGGGAAATATTTTTATAAGTGAAATGGGAATATAGTCCTCCTTGCAAAAATGTCGTAAGTTCTTTGTTCCTTGAAATTCAGTTCCAATTTACTTTTGAAATTAAGGCTGTGAGTTCCTAAATGACTAGGAGACTTTAAAATATTTGACCTGAGAAGTCCTGCTCCACTTGCATGTTCTTCTGTTTCCTTCAAAACTAAATTCACAAGTCTTTTGTGGCAAACACCAGTTTTAAGCCATTTAAAAAAAAAAAAAACCCAACAAAACAAACTCAAACCTCTTACATTCAAATGATATAGTTAGCAACCAATAGGCATTTCTGCAAAACCCCTAATGTCTCAGCCAATGTCATTGTCTCTATGATCTGCATGCATGGCAGATGTTTTGAATGCATCAACATTTACAACGTTAGTCTCCTGTGGCTATGGGAGGTGGAGTGTGGGATGGGCTGTCCTCAGAACCAGGGCTGACTTTGTTCTGTCTGCACAATATCTAGCTCAGTGGGGGTCCTGAGCTGTGACCAGGCGTCAAAATGCTTCAAAATGGTGCACCATTAAAATAACATTAGTGTTTCATGCACACGCTACAAAAAAGCATCTATTGCAAGTGTGGGAAAAAGAAGAGTAGGAAAGAGATTAAGGAAGCAGCAGAAAGCTCCTTTTCTCCATCACAAGCCACCCAGAGAATATCTCTGTGTGTTTCATTTGGTTATTTATTTTGCATTATGATATCTGACATATCAGAAAACATGAAAGGCATTTGTAAGCCTAAGACAAAGAGTAAAATGATGCTTGAAAATGATTCTTTGTGAAGGCTTATTTTTATTTTGTTACACATGAGACTAGTCAAGCAGACAGGTTTATTTTAACTCTGTAACAAAATTTAGTGACTGGAGACAAACAATTGTCTGCTATTATCATTCCTGCTGCCAAAATTCATTAGGTTCAGGAACACCAACTAAATCGTGTGCTAGAAGAGAACACATCTCTACCTACATTATTGCTGGAGAAATGACCCTACAGTCAGTATAGTACCCATGTACATCCAAGAGACTCCATAACCTATTAAAAAGCAAGATATCTCAAACTGTATTCTTCCTACAATACATTGTAGGCAGCCTTTCTTTGGCTTCATGTTTCTCTCTGCAGTGCTGTCCATCATGAGCCTTGTATCTGGCTTAGCTTTTTAAGACCTGTACTTCATCAAAAAGTAAATGCACTCGTTAATATGCTGGTATTTGGTTGTCAGCCTGAGAGAAGCAGGATGCTGCCTGGGAATGGTACTTGGAGTTAAAGGTGCCCTTTTAACACGAGTTAAACTAATTTTTTTCCTTCTCAGATCTCAGTTATGGGGAAAGGAAGCTAGCTGGAACAGCCAGTCTGGCCTTCACCAAATAACTTACTTTAGAAATGTAGGCCCAGATCCCCGGGATATGTCTCAAATTAATTTGAGTAAAAGAAAGTTGTTTAACACCTTTGCCACCTTCTGTTCTTCAAAGCAGTCAGGGTCCAGCTTGGCTACTGACAACTGGAAAATGTAGATAGCACTGAATGGTATTGATTCCTTATGCGATTGGGGCTTTTGCAGATATTCTGTTGCAGCAGTTTTCCATCATCTTTGTGTCAGAGAAATATGAAGCAACAGCAGCATAATTTGGATCCCAGAATATTTTACAGGTTAAGAAACATGGAGAGTAGGGGTTCATGCACGTTCAT
>WEIS01013287.1:0-13576 GCA_013389965.1 Todus mexicanus | reverse complement strand
GCCCTTCAGACAGACCTTGTCCTCCTATCTGTCACCTTCATCTTCCTCTCCAGCTTTTTGTTCTCCAGTGTGATCCAACTAATTGGCAAGTCAGCAAAGGGACAAGTGGCTTACTATCCCCAAATTCCATTGCCCAGGTGCTTTAGTGCTACATGATTTCGTATTGCCTTTATGGAAGACAGAAGGTCCCTCATACCCGTAACTGAACAGGCAGTTCACCTCTACCCATTCCTTGGTGTGGAAGAGATCTATCAAAATGCTCTCTCCTTTTTCTCTAGCTGGAATATCATGATACCAGGAGAAGTAGCCCTTTATGATTTCTAGAGTGTATCTGTTTATGAAACTATTGCAATTGGAGAGATTCCCACTCTGAACAAGTTTCTTATAACTTCACAACTTCAGGAAAATAGCTCAGATATGGCAATTATATGATCCAAGAAGTTATCTACTGGTCTTTTTGGCACATTAAGGTTGTAAGTTGACATTACTGTATATGGTCTATTTTTAAACAAAAGCTTCTTGTTTATTTTAAAAATCATCCTCCGTACTTATTCTAAAAACAAAGACAAAAAAACCCCAACCCCCAACCCCCCCAAAAGAAAACAAAACCAATCAAAAACCAAACACAAACAAAAAACACAAAACAAACCAAAAACCAACCAAAAAAACCCCACAAAGTGAACCAAACCAACCAACCAAAAAACACTCCCCAAAGAATCCCCAGAATAACCATCCAAAACTCACAACAAAACACCAATCCACATTCAAAAGACCTGACTAGAGTTTGGTTTGATTACTTCCCTTTTCACACAAAGCTAACAGAGTTGTTGGAACTTAACTTTGGACACTACGAATAAGAGTCTGAAGGAAATAGTGTTGCATCTGAATGAGGAAAGTGTTTATCGTTTTCCCTGAACAAAAGACAAGCACATCATGTTTGTTTGAAAAATATTCTAGGTTCTTGTGGAAGCTTACAAACTAAGAATGACAAAACAGACCCACTAGATTTCCATAATAAGTTACTCCCAGACTCTCCATCAAGTCTGACTATGAAAATGACAGCTGTGCTCAGCAATAGTGATTTTGTTTATGCTACACCAACTATACAGCATATTATCCTAAACAGCTGAGCAAAACATTCTTATCTGATGCCATAAATGCTTCAGCCATTCACAGAACCACCCCAATATATACTTTTGGCTTCCTCCTGCTGAGAGAAGAAAAATGTCAATGTTTGACTCAGAGAAAAGAAAAATAAACACAATACTTGCTGCCAAAATGCTGAAGATAGGCTGTTGATTTTCCCTACATTTATTTTGAGAATATTACGTTTATTTTAGCATTTCAATTGCTTGCTGCTGCAACAAATAGAAGATACTCACAGGTCATTTATATCCAAACATTTCTGGATAAGCACCAGAGAGCTAGCACTAGCTGGAACAGAAGAGGCAAATAAGCAGCTTACAGTAGACACTATGTAGCTTTATAGCTTTTGCAACACTTCAGAACTCAAAAGCTTCAATTATCACACAGAGATGGACCAAGAGAATAAGAGCACAGAGTGCAGTGTTAAGTCAATCCCACACCTTCACAGCAAACAAACTTCTTAGGAAGACAATGACCTGCGGACTAACCCTCACAAAGTCGAGCATTAGCTTCCTTGATGCAATCAGACTAACCTAGATCTTTGACTCTGTTTGGGTTTTTGTTGTCTATGGGCAGAGCAGCAGCCAGGTCCCCTCTTACTGTAGGTCCTCTCTTACTGCCCAAGCTTAGACACAGACTTTTGTTTAAGATACCATTAACAGGAGTTTCTCATTTAGGCTTTATTATATAACACCAGAACAGAGAACAAAGGCCTCCATGAGGTTTGAAGTAGATTAAGAGTCACCTTTCTCCTAAGTCTCTACCTGAAGTACTGTACCTGGAAGGAGACAATACTGTTCTTCCATCATCTCTCTCAGGGCCTATGTACATAGTTTATTATGAATTTATTTTGTATATATAATCAAGGTTCAAGATTGTGAAATGTTTTCTAGAAACAGCAATCACTGTGCCTGCTGTTCACAAAGCCAGAACAGCTTGGTTATGTGAGATGAACCTAGTGCCCTATGTACAGCTTGAGGTCTTTGATGATACCACATGGACAGACAAAGCTTGTTTTCTGCTGTCAGGAAGAACTTTCAGTGCACCCAAATCCCAATTCACTTCCCCTCTCCATTTCACTTTCCCAAACAGTGTTAATCTCCAGCAGACGTCTGAAGAACTAGTTAGATTGACAAATTAGCACAATATAATGTTGCAGAAAAGCCAATAAAGATAGTCATGTTCTTTTAAGTCCTGAGGACCAGAAGGATATGCAACTGAATATTACAGTGAATTAATCGACACAGAGATTTCCCTGTCAGCGGATAGTTCCCCTTCAGTGCTTGAGAGAAATCACCTGCAAGCTACTACAAGTCTAATGTGGGGTAACAGCAAGGGGAATGAACGGGAATCGCACTGTATTTAGAAGCTATTCCATTTATCAACAAAAAAAACCCTGTGACATTTTGGCAATCTTTAGACACAAGGTTAGAAGCTGTCCTAACAATGTCCTCCTTCATCCTTCTATTTTAACACATATCTTCTCTGTTTGGCTGACGCTTTTCCCCACTGCATGTTGAGATCAAAGCAGAGGCAAGACTGCTGCCCCCTTCCTTGTTTTCCTGTTTGTTAAAGGCAACATCAATAATGGAGGCAGATCTCCAGGAACAAGCTTGGTTATTTAACTAGTGACATTTTTTGCAACTGGATCCAAAACCTATAAAACTTCATAGATGTTTCTGTGCAAGTGAATAAATAGCAGCTACTGCTTTATGGATATTTTGGCTTAGGAGTGAAGCAGTTTCTAAAGAGGTAAATTGTTCATTTTTCATATGGGAGCTAAGGAATACATCATACCAGATTAGACTGTATTTTAAGGCAAGCAAAGACCTAATGGGCCAAACTCTTTACAGTCTTGATATATCGGATAAACTCAGGCACAAGAAATAGAATAAGGTGTGTTAGTAGATTACACTATTACATTGCTCAACACAAGAGATGGTGCTAGATGCTCCTAAATTTTCGTCCTTCCCTTGCTTGCTTTTAACTTACAAGAAAAAAGGTTTTGGAAACATGGAAGATGACAGAAAGCTTACATTTTAGCCTGATGAAAATAAGCCAGCTTAATGATTTGAAGGAACACTGCTGTCAAGAAGCAGGGTTTCTCAAGTTATTTGTACTTCCAGGACATAGAAGTTGGGTCTTTGTGCCCTTCAGCTACCAGACAGAGCCCCCACTCAGTTGCAGGCTTTCATGAATGCAGTATAAAGAAGCCCAGCCAGCATCACCTTGCTAGGCTCAGAAAAGAACTTCTAGTATTTGGTTCCAAGGGCTGGCTCCCAGAATGGGGTTTTGATTTTTTTTTGTTGTTTTATACCTAGCAAAGAACAATGAAAGAGCATATGAAAGAGTTACAAGTATTTTGTTTCATTTAGTCTTGATCACTGCCTTTGCTGATATCTACCAGCTGAGTTACTAGATGGTGACTTCCAAAACATCAGGTCTCTACTGAGATACATCATTAATGAGAGGACATGGTTCTTCCTGGGGCACCTACATTCAGTTGCCCAGTGCAGCAGAGCTGCCCCTGTCCCAGCAGCTCCAACCCAGCTTGGCACACTCTGCCGAGTGCCCACTGCCCCTGTAGATGGTACAAGGACTAAGAAAGTGGTGAGGAGAAACACAACAAAATCATTAACTCTTCTCCCTTTTCCTTGCTCAGAGTGATGGCTCACTACCTGCACATTACTGCAGGGCAGGCCATTCCATGGCTGGCAAAACCCCCCTGGATGGCATGGCACTGACCTGCCAGGGAAGAAAATGCCTGAGAGACAGTCTTTTACCCGGGCTGAATCCAAAGCTACAACAGCTGCTGAAAAACCCAGAAGGTCTTTCTCTGTCTGGCTTAAGGTTGCAATTTTGTTGCCTGAGGCAACTGCCTTCTTTTGCTTATGCCCAGAGACCATTCTGTTTACCCAGGAGATGCAATTAGAAGTTTCCCCAATACAGAAACTATTTAAATACCATTTTCTGATTGTTATTTCTGCATGATGGCTTAGCATACACTTTATTAACTTTTATTTAATCTTCAGTTTTGTGGAGTTTGTATCCTGATCAGCTTAAGGCAATTTCTATGGCAGATTGAGCTCTTGTTATGTAAATCTGAACTAGTCTGAGTATTCTGATCACTGACCCTGAAGGTCCTAAAGGTCAGTAAAGGAGGTGCATTCTTTATAATGTGTGTCATTCCTGATAAGGATCCTACAAAGTAAACATAACTAAAATTGGGGGTTGAAAACTTCTCTACTCCTCTAATTCCTGTCAGCTCCCTAGTTCTGAGGTTATCTACCAAGGTCAATTTGTTGTATGCTGCCCCCGATCTCTCTCCAATGGCTTCATACATTTCTAGGGATGTTCAGTTAAAGCAAGTATTAGACAGAGAAGGTAAAACCTACAATAGCTTTCACAAATGAAGCCTGCAGGTAGAAGACTCACTGTGAGAGTACAGAACTAACTGTGGTTAGCTGCTGGTAACACACACTTTACAAAGCCAGAACAAACTTCATCTTTAGAAGATCATCTTCAGTAAAACACACAGATAAATATAGGAATTAAAATAACCACCTTCTCTTATCTGTGGCATGTCAAAGATTTTTTTCTCTCTTGCACAGCATACAGAGTATTTAAAGGTACAACTTCTTGGGTGCTTGGTACGTTATGCAGCTGCTTCTACTCACTGGGGGAACATAACTTGATCCTGAGAGCTTCCCTCGGTTGCGTATGCATGCCTAGACACAAATGGGAGGAGCAGCAGACTCCTAGAGGGTTATTTAGCAAAACCTGAGGAAAAGTGATTTTAAAAAAGGCTAGAAGATGGCTGGGCTGGCAAACCTGGGCTATACCAGCTCAACTGAGCATTTTTGTTATACTTCTAAAGATGATCTCTAAACAACAGAACAATTTTTTAAGCAGTTGATACCAGCTCCCAGTTACCACTTTTACTCCACCCCCAGTCTTCCCATCACCACTGATGCAACGGTCTTGCTATCAGGTGCCTGCTTTTTCTAAGCAAGTTTGAACACCAAAACGTCTAGATTGTAAACTGTGTCCTAAGCAGATTTTTTTTCCCATCGCTGTACTAATAAGCAGGTTAATTTACTTGGATGAAATGAGCAGTTTTTCCAGAAGATGCAAGCATCTCATCTAATGTTATAACCTTAAGCAAACCAGGAAAGGTTAAAACAGCATTAACATTGATGACCTGCTTACAAATTGTTTCTCACACACAGAATGCAAGCAATTCACAATACTGTGCTAATTCAATAGCCAGAAATCTTGTACTAGGTTGTATTTTTAAATTAATTGGTGCTGTATCAATCTTAAATGTCAAGTACCAAGCTCCTAAGAGCTATGCACCATGCATGAACATAACAGAAATGGCAGGTATAATGCATCATATCTTATATACTAATAAAAATACTGACTGCTACACTTTATAAGGTCATAGCTTACTGCTGTCTCTCGACAAAAACTGCTTAATGCAACACTGGTCTCTGCATGATCTTCATAGTCAGACTTAATGAGGAGGAATCACAATTAATGGTTTTCTACAAACCAAAGGATCAAAAGTGACAGGAGCTTATTCACGATTTATAAAGACCTGAGGTTTTTCTCTTGATGGGAAAAGTGCAAGAAAATTGCAAGGTGATAATGAAAAATAACTATTACATGGAATAGGGTAATGTAGGTTTGTAAGCAGAACACCCAGACTTGTCCATTGCAGGGGACTAATTGGATGTGAGCTTGCAGCTCCAACAGGGGTAAGATTTAAGGCACAGTGACAGAAAAGTACTTGGGGTACCATTTGTGAATAAATTACCACTGTATAAAATGACCTACAGAGGGCATCTTTCTGTATGATTTGTAGTATGAAATACAAATCAGAAAAGACAGAGATGAAAGGTACATGATGGGGCAGAGTTGAGCAGGGAGGCAGACTTTCCTCTGCTCACTTACCAGTCTAGCAACAAATCAGTCACTGTATCACAAGCTCCTGCAACTCTCAGTATCCAGGTTTCAAAATAAGTCTAGTTCCAAATACCTACAAATCAAATCTAACTTGCGGGTCATGGCCATGCGGGTCTTGCCCAGGATGCAAGAGTTGCAGTTCCCTGGCCTTTTCTAGTTTTATCTTTAGAGGGAAAAATCCTACAAAGGATAATGTTTGTACCTTTGGGCGTATACAGAGTTGTCCGAGTCTTGACACAGGTTGGGCCCTTGCTCCTTTTTAAAACAGAGCTCATCATATAGAAATTTGATATTTTTCTATTTAGTCTCCTGGAGGCAAAAAAGGACAGACAGTTTAGTAGGCAGTCTTTGAAAACCTCTGATGCACATTTACAAGTTAGCTCTATGCAGCTTGTGCTGCCAGTTCTTACTTCTGTTTATGACTTGAAACACCTCCACTAGGCAGGAATTCAGTCAGCAAAGCTCAAGTACCAGATGCCTTCCTGTGGTCTGGGTTTATAGTTTACATGAAGTGGGCTCTGGAAGAAGACTTCTCTTATTTGCTTTCTCTAGTATAATTAATCTTTGTTTCTCTTCCTCAAGTTCAACAGAAACACAGAGGCTCCAGTCCAAGCCAGCCACCTTCAAAGCCGGCTTCAGAGAGTCTGGGGTGAAGCAGTTGAATTAACAAAAAAAAGTGGACAAGAATTCCAGCTCCTAGACCAGAACCTACCGATTAGTAGTACCAAAGCATTAATGTCCATCTCTTCTCTCTAACCTTTCAACAATATTGTTCCTTTTCAGAACACTAAAGGGTCACTTTAAACACCTCCTAAACTGTACATAGCTCCACAAGTCCTTAGGAGACATCATTGCCACCTGAAATAGGTTGCACAGCCATCCTAGATCTTGGATGAGCAGTGTCAGTGGTGCAGTGCCCAAGCTCCTCAGTGGTTCAAATCTTTCACTTGTTTGGATCATGAAGATCTCTGTGCCAGAAAGGAAAAGCAAAATGACTTTTTTTATCAACTTTCAAGCTAAAGTGGAGAATACCAAAGGAAATATACTGCTGAAACATTAATAACCATCTAGGAAAAGCAGAGGTTCACACAGATTTAACAATTCCACTACCTACATCATCTATTACAATTAAAGGATTAACCCACCTGATTTAGTAATTACGCCTCATGTTGCGGTATATCTACAATACGCGATATCTACAGGCTCTTCTCCTCCCTCCCCCAACAATTTATAGAGAAAACAAACTGGTGCTCCAAAGGCAACTCGATAGCACACAATGGAACTGAGGTACCTGCACCCTGATACTCTGGAGGAGATGACCATGGTCTCCAGCAGAAGCACGAGTTGCAGTACAGTGCTGTGGAGGGTTTGAACCAAGGCGTTCACTAAAACATGCTTTGCTTGCTTACTACTGGAGAATGGGCCCTTTTGTAGCAGAGGGGACTGACAGAAAAATAAAAACTTTCCTTTTTAACAGCAGAAAAATAAAAACTGGAATGAGCTTGGGAGGGCTTTGCTTGCGGTAGACCAATATAAAAAGTACTGGTGTCAAAGTCAACATCATTGTTTCAAAGCTTCTATGCCCACTCCCCTCCTTCTCTCCCCCCAGGAAAACTTCTAACACCTAGAACTAAATGTGTTTTCCATCTTAACATTTTGTTTAAGCAATCCATTGATTGTTTTCCCTGTCGTAGCCAGTTACCAGGGAGATACAAATGAAGGCAGAGTGATGAAACCTGGCACAATAATTCCAGCTATGACATAGATTGTGCACTCTTAGATTAATTATCGAATTGGAGTGATTAGTTACAAAAAGAACTCCTGTTTTCTTTCTGCTGCAATACATGCAAATCGGAGCAGGCAGCTGGTGACATCAAAGGGCCTGCCTGGTACGTCTGATTTTCTCCTTGCATCTGTGTAAGCCCACCAATTCAGATTTATACTGGTGTGGAATAGAGAATAATAAGAGCCAGCATACACTACTTGAGTTAGGGTGGAAAATGTCAGCAGCCTTAATCTTTATAAGAAATCAATCAAGCAGGGCTTTAATGTAGTTTTGATGTTATACCCGAATCTGCTATTACGTAATAATAGACGCTTGGTGGGTAACATAGCTTGAAAGCAGGGAAGAGATAATTGAAATACACATGTAAACTATTATGGTATTACTCCCTGCGGGGTGGGCAAGGGGAGCAGCGGCAGGATGACTTCCAGGTGTAGCTTCTGGAACATAAACTACCCAATTGCACTGGCCCCTGGAGGAGACACATAGCAAGGGAGTGAGGGAGAACAATACCCCTCGTTTATTGACTTTAAAAAAATATAAAGCTACAGATGCACACAGTATAACTACAAATAAGACCTGTGACACTGCAATATGGCAGACCCTGGTTAAGATCGTGTAGGTAACAGGCTGGTTTCCTTTAGATAGACTGATAGTAGCAGAAGGCAGAGAGAAGGAGAAGGGTAGAAGGAGCAGTGGAGGCTCAAGGGGCAACAAAACTGACTCTAAACTCAATACAATCCAACTAAAGCCAGTGCTGCACACATCACCATCACCTTTGCAGCATGGAGCACACCAGCTGAGGCAAACAGGCTGTGTACTGATGACACTGGTCTGCTGGGAAAAGCCTTCAGGGTGACAGTGCACATACTTAAAAATCAGTAAAATGAATGTGGGGATCTAATGGCTTCTCAATAACCATAAGAGCAGAAAAAACACCTTTGAAATCCTCAGTGCTTCTTCTACTGTAATAAATCTGAGGACTCAGCCCTAATTCTTCATTTTTACCCACATAGTTACTTTAGTCCAATGTCTGAGAACAGGAACTTTGAAAGTCATCCCATGCAATGCTAAGGAAACAACTGGAAAGTAGATCAGTTTGCAGGGACCTATTGGCATGGATTAGCTATTGTGTCTAATTATTAGAAGTGATAGAAAATAGGACTGCATCTTTTTACATAAAGTGTCAGAGCTGTCCTTAGTTGTGAAAGAATAATTAGTGCAAGAAATAAAGCCATAACTTTTCATATAGACACACACATGCACAAATGGTGAACTTGCAAAGCTATGTGCTCATTGCAACGCTATAGAAAGTAATAAAGCGAATGTAATTGATCTTGGTTATAAATTCTCAAAAAGCCTGCACATTTGCCCGCCAGCCACAGCGTATGGTCCGCTTGCAGTTGTGATTTCCTCCCCCATGCTCCTGATCCAAGTGGATTTTGTTCCATCCTTGCCCCCATCCCTGTCCAGTTCCCATAAAACATGGAGAGATGGCTGAACTCTTACAAAAAATCATTACAGTTTGACAGCAAGTTTGACAGCTTTACACTCTGAATGGGAAACAAAGCTCAGTGACATTGCAAGTGATGACATCAGCATTAATACAGCCTCAAATTTAAATTATGTATAAAACATTTCTTCAGCAATTCCCCAAACCATTGGTATCTTTACTGGCCTCCAATTGCAATGTGTTAGCCAAAAACGATGTACTTCACATAATACACTTGAGAAAGGGAGTTCTGGAGATCTTCACTCTGGTGATAGCTTAGAGCTGCATGCAGCGTAAAACCTGTACACAAGGGGACTGAAACACTACGAACTGATCTACCACTTGCTCCTGTTACCTAGCACAGAACTTTGATGCTGATCTCCAAAACACCATTTCTGTCCCACACCTCCACTTTTCCCCCATCCTTCAGAGAGCAGCTAAGTGTAAAGCAATGAGGGACTTCACAGCTCTCCCCAGTGCTCAGAAGATTCCTGACCGCTGTACAAGGTGTGTGTCCCACAGGGGCTGGCTGTCTCTATTGCAAGCTGACAGCACACAAGCAGACACCACAGAACAGCGAGGCAGCAGAGAATCTAGCCCACAGCCCATCCCAGGCTGGGTCAATGAAGCAAGCCCTTTCAGAGATCCACGGCCATGTTTAACCTGAAGATGTTCTGCATTTCTAGCATCAAAGTGTTTTCATGAAGACCTGTGTTACTTGATGTGCATGTGGTTCTTATTAGTAAGGAATGGTTTGGGCTCTGCGAAGAGATTAACTTCGGTGAACTTGTTCATTGGGTAAAAAACAACTTTCAGATGCAGAACTTCTGTGATCCTTACTTACTCAGGATGATTTTATGATATGAAATAAACCAGTTGCGAAATCAGTCTTGCTGCTTGCAAATGCTGGGAGTGAATGGCAATAAAGAGCGTATTCATCAAAGGTTAGTGCTCAGAGTGAAGAAATCCATATGGCTTTAGACTGGATGTGGAGGGGGGAGGAAGGTAGGGGAGAAGCAAAGAAGGGGGAGGAAGGGGAAAATTTCACTGAGGCCAAAAGCCACGAGAGCTGCTGAACATTTCAAAGAGAGCATTGCATCAGGAAGTCTGAACTCTGTTTCCAGAGATAAGTCCAAGAGACAGAGGCTTTCTCAAATGCTAAAGGGAGAGAGTAGGACTCAACACATTTGGTGCTTCACAGTCACTAGAGGGGTTGAAGAAATCAGATGAGTGTGCAAATCGAACAATAAAAATCCTTTAAAGTCAAAATCGGGAATATTTAATTTCAAAATATTGTAGTCTATTTAGTTGTATATTTCACATAGCTATTCTTCAAGAGCTACTAAATATTGCATTGCTGCAAGACACAGAACAAAACACCACAGGAATTTACTCAAAGAAGGAAGAGATATAATGCCCTGAAAGGCTTCCCCAGTTATTCCAAAGCCATGCAATCCATACCTTGAACAAGTGTTGAGAGCCTCCCACTACAGAAAAGGAAATTTTAAAATTCCGGATATTAAAGCAGGATATTTAAACTAAACATTAAAAAGAACTATTTAATTACATAAAAATGATGTGCACTGACCAAAAAAAAAAGAAATTTGTGTTGATTCAACTTAAATATATATATATAGAGAGATATATAAAATAATCTATAGGTAGTAGGCAAAAAGACTCAGGAAGAAATAGATGTTCCTTGTCAGCCAAGGATAAGGAAGTACAGAAAACAGGCAGAAAAAGGAACTTTAGCCTCTCTTGCTGTGGACTCCATTACTCATTTCTATAGGAGCTGCTCTGCACTCATAGCTGGCACCTCCAAAACAGTGCTGTAGATTGCCACCAGTTGGATACAAACTGAGCTGCTTAGAAGGAGCATGTGCCCCCAGCACGTGACCCAAGGCATCATTCTGCAGTTTAGCTGGCATTTGCACCAGACTTGCTTCTACCCCATATATCACAGAGAGAAAAAAAAATAAATAAAAAATAGTTCTAAGTGTCAGTATCATCAAGAGATTTATCAATGGCGAGGTTGAGTTACAGAAGATTGAATTCATACCTGCATCTTATCAAATTGGGGCCAAATTATGCCACAGACCCCAAGTCTGAGGAAAGGCACATGGAACAGACACGTTATTCATTTGCATCCAGGCCTCAAAGGAAAGGGCCAGATGTGGGAGGTAAGGTGAGGTATCATTTAACCATAGATGTTAAATCCAGATCTTAAAGTGTGCCAAGGGAAAAAAACCAAATGAACAAACCCATCTGTTGTTGTTGGTTAACTCGATTATAGCCCCACCCCGACATGTAACAAATTCCAGTGTACTGTACAGCTTTTCACCACAATGAAGCCAACTGCATCCCTGAGCTTCCCCAAGAGGTAAGGAGGAATGTTTTATGCAACTAAAAGCTATGAGATAGTGGATCACATTTTCTCCTTACCAGCACATGCTGTGCAACTGAGATTAAGCTGGCAGAAGTGGTATGCAAAAAAGCTTGCAACACACTATCAGACTTCCCATGGTTTCTTTGCACTTCCTCATGCTGAAGCAGAATGGAAGTTATTCCAAAGGCTGAGAAAATGTCAGTTTAAAATGTTCCTGTGAGAATTTGGCACCAGTTATCTTGCTTAGTGTTTTTTCACTGTAAATTAATTAGTTCTTCTACAGACACATTTTCTATTTATAACACTTTCCTCTGTGATATTGATGCTGACTTCTTCCTGCCTAAATATTAAATGCCATCTGTGGGTTCCCCGTTGTTTCATCCACAAGTCAAACAAACAAACCACAACAGAACGCACTGCTATCGATGCATTCAGAAACAGAGCTGATGGTGTATTTTAAATTTGACAATGTATAATGGACAACATATATATAGAGAAAACCAAAAGGAATTACACAAGTAGCTGCCCTGGCCTTCTGTGAAAAAAAGATGTTGACCCACTTTTCTCTTCACACTGAAGATTTCTTATGCCCTAACCACAAGATTGCATACATCCCCTCAATCTTCATCTTCCATTAAGATGGAAAGAAATTGAACCAAACAACACCTGCAACAAAATCACTGGAGGAGCACCCCATGCAAGCTTTCAACACTCTGAAGCCATCTGGAGAGCAAAATATCATGGAGGGATTTTGCAATTAAAAAAAAAAATTAAAAAAAAAATAAATTGATTTCTTATTAAATCCTGTGGGGAAACAGAATTTCCTGCCTTTTCCATCCAAGTCTTTGCTTTCTGTCCTCCCATCTCATATCAGCTGCAGACTTCAGCCGTTCCTGAGTAATGATGCTGTGCAGGTTCACAACACTGAGCCTGTTAGCATTTCTTCCAACCTCCTCCTCCTGGTGGCTGTTTCCAGTCTCCCTCAGCCCACCAATCAGACCTGGGACAGCATCCCATGGGAAACAGTGAGACACCAAAGGAAAGCAGCCCTACCAGGCACCTCAGGAAGACCCTCAGAGAGGACACTTTATGTTACCCTCCCTTGTCTTCAACAGGTCTCCTTCACCTCCAGGGGACCAGGCCAGGGATGATGAACTCTGGCTGTAAATAATAGGGTGGGACTATTTCTGATCTTTTACAATTGTGTTTTATTGTGGACAGTGTCCTCTTAGATGGGATAAATAAAGCCAACAATAGTAAGCTGTTCCTCAGCTTGGTCTAGAAAGTTTTTGATGGGTGAGTTGGAGTTTCAGATATATTTTTTTTTATTTTTATTTTTTATTTCTCTTTAAAGGTATCAGGCTCCATAAAAATTATTCCAAACTTTTATGATTTCTAATAACATGTTTGTAAAAAGGTATTAGCTTTGTCATTTCTTCTCTAATAGTAATATGCATCTCTTTTATATATAGCACTTTCAGAAAGAAATCTTAAAGGGCTATGGAATTGTGATAATAATATGCACAGGGAAGTGAAATAAGTTGTGAAAAGCCACAAAGCAGATTATAACCAAATCAGTAAACTTCACATACCTAAGACCTAACTCCACTGCTTTCTTCACTGGGCTGCTCTATTTCTTTATAAGGACTTAAACTTATTAATATAATGCAGAATAAATCCTAGAACCATTTTGACCTTTAAGATCAACAAGTTCAACTGTTAACCCAGTACTGCCAGGTCACCACTAAGCTATGTCACTAAGCACCACATGTCCATGTCTTTTAAATACATCCAGAGATGG
>WEIS01013282.1:0-12546 GCA_013389965.1 Todus mexicanus | reverse complement strand
TATGATTCTGTGATTGATTCTATTCTCCATCGCCAACACACTCCTGGGAACCAGTATCCCAACAGGGCAGGTGGAGGTGTCTGTTCTCCCAGGAGGCAACCAGCAGTACTATTTTTTTCCATCTTCTTTCCTCCTACAGTGTTCCTGTCGTTCTTCGGCATTGCCAGCATTGGGCTAAGCTGCCTGGTGG
Organism: Todus mexicanus; assembly: GCA_013389965.1. Lineage (NCBI taxonomy): Eukaryota > Metazoa > Chordata > Aves > Coraciiformes > Todidae > Todus > Todus mexicanus. The sequence continues at coordinate 12,356 of WEIS01013282.1, read as the reverse complement.
CTCTGTTCCTGTACCATGTCGTATTTGGGATCCAGTACCTGGGCATACTCAATGGTGTGGCCGCCTTTGTCATTGTGGGGATAGGTAAGAACGTCTTTTTTCAACACCTACCTGGGCTGCCCTGCCATAGCTCCTGCCTGCAGGAGAGAGAAAGGTGGTGGTGGCAAATACAGATTGAGTTGTCAAGTCCTTTACTTCGAAGTGAAATATTTGCAGGTCAGATGTGGAGGGGAAGTTTAAATTTTTAGCACGTGTCCTACTGTGAGCAAAGGATCCAAATCTCCCCTCTCTTCTCCCAGGGGTTGATGACGTCTTTGTTTTCATCAACACCTACCGCCAAGCCACCCACCTCAAGGACCTGCGACTGCGCATGATCCACACTATCCAGACAGCGGGGAAGGCCACCTTCTTCACCTCCCTGACCACGGCTGCAGCCTATGCTGCCAACATCTTCTCTCAGGTACACCACAGCTTTGGGATTCGAGGACCTAACGGAGAGGGAAGCTGCCGGCACCACCTTTCTGTCCTCTCCTCCAGCACAGGGGCGTGCTGCACTTGCTTGCCCTAGAGTCCCTTGACTGCTCTAAGGCAGTGGCCACTCTCCCTGTATCAGCATCCAAGGCAATATTTCCTGTGCCACGGGTCAAACAGGATCCAGTGGCTGTCAGGCTCCAGCTCAGCTCCTTACCTACCAGGTTTGCTGACTACCACTACTGAGGTCAGCGTGTGCTATCCTCAGGTTCCTTCAGAGCTCCTTCTAGGCTCTCCAGGTCTCCTGCCCCAGTTGATCCCAGCAACGTGTTCTCTCTCCATGTAGATCCCAGCTGTGCACGACTTCGGGCTCTTCATGTCACTGATTGTGTCCTGCTGCTGGGTAGCAGTGCTCTTCACCATGCCGGCTGCTCTTGGAATATGGACCCTTTATGTGTCCCCAGTAGAGAGCTCCTGCCAAACCAGGTGAGCCCTGGAGCCTCCTGGTGTGGGTGGGAAGTTGTGGAACTTGGGGCTGCAAATCCCTGCCCTCTTCTCTCAGCTATCCTCATCCCCCTCAGGCAGCTTGGCTTTGCCATTCCCTTTTAGTTTCTAACAGAAGGGAAATTTAACCTCTGCCATTCCAGTTTGGAGCAAAACGAAAGGGCCAGGTCCCAGTTTCATTCCCTTGGTGTATGCACAGATCCCCCCAGCAGCCAGACTCGGCAGTACCAGTGATACCCACAGAGTACTGGAGCGACTCGTGTCCTCAGAACGCTTCCTGCAGAGCTAAATCCTGCAGCTGTGGGGACAGCAGCCCTGCAAGGCAGACAGAGCAGCGTTGCTCCTGCCTGCGAGCAGAAGCAAGACGTGCAGATTTGTACTGGAAAGTCAGCACGTTTCCCCTTTCCCTGCTCTTTAGCAATGCGGATGACCTGGCCTGATTTAATTCATTAGCAGGGAGATGAACTGCTGAGACTCCCATCACTCAGCGCCCGCTTTTCGTGGCTCAGCCCTGCCCTGTGTACCCAGCCCAGCAGCTCAGCCCTTCACCTCCCAGCACTTAGCGAGGGAAATTGCTCATGGCAGTGCCTCTTGTCTTTCCAAGTAATTGGAGCGGGCTGTTGCTGCTCTCCCTGTCACTGTAGGAGCCCACTGGTAACTCTTTGCAGGATGTGTGCCTGAAAACTCACGTCTTTGTCTCCTTCCCTGCTCCAATCCAGCTGTAGTCAGAAGTGCACCAAAAAAAGCGCCTTGCACCTGGCTGAAGATCTCTTCGTTGCCTCGGAGGCCACCTCCAGAGCAGGCAGAGAGACGCTCCCCTATCTGGATGATGACATCCCACTGCTCAGTGTGGAGGAGGAGCCTGGTATGTGCCTGCTGTGTAGCACCTTCAGGGGGACCGCACTGCCCTGGCCATCCTGGGGTTCTTCCCATCCCTGCCACTGGTCCGTGCCTCAGTTTCTCTACTTTTAAGCTGGAGATGGTGCTGTCATGAGAGGTTGTCGAAGTCTGAACTTACTCACAGTTCTAAGTTGCTTTGCAATCTTCGGTGGGTGTTCATGCTTTCTAACTGCTCTTGGGTCTAACGTGGATTGTAACGTCTGGCTGATGTCAGTGATTGTGCCATGGATATAGCCATGAAACATGTAATCCAGAGCTCCAGGACAACTCATCCTTGAGTAAAGAGCTTTCTGCTCTTCCCTGCCATTCAGAGCACTGCATTTGGAAAGCAGGCGAGAGAACGCTTTAGTATTCTCCAGCATCACTTCCTCAGAGCATCTCCTCCTCTTGATAAGCAATCTAGAAAAAGAGCCCAGAAATTTCCCGTCTGTTAGCAGGAGATAATCCTTCTAGACCTGACTGAAGATCAGGGTGCTTATGGGGTCATGCTTGGTTGTACTTGGCTTGTAAAACTTGCTGCAATCTCTTCCTTTTAACCCCCCCCCAGTGCAAGTGCTCTGGGCAGTGAGTAGTTTCCAGGAGTTTCCAAAGTGGAGCTGGAGGCAGATGGATCAATGGCTGAGCAGCCATTGATTCCTCAGCGGTGCACAGCTCCCCCTCCCTGCAGAGTGGGCTCTGAGCTGCCTTTGAGAGGCAGATAACTGAACTTTGGCACTGCTGCCCGAGCTGGCTCCTTAGTATGCCACAGCCACAGGCACTGGCCGTGTGTGGAAACAGCTCCTGGAGCAGAGGGAGCAGCAGGATGCTTCTCTCCAGGGGCCTCTGGACATCAGTTAACTTGTGGAGAAGCAAAGCAGCTTGTTCCAGTTGGTGACCAAGCGTGGTTTGTGGGTCAGCTGTGTAGAGAATGCTGGGCATGCTTTGACCCCACGACAGCAAGTGCCCACTTCCCGTCGGTGAAGAAGAAGGCTGGAGTGAAGAGATCAGACAGGAGCCAGGCTACAGTCAGGAACAGCTCTGCTGTGTCTAATTACCTGTAAGACATCCTTAGTAGGGCAGGCACAAATTGTTGCTTGGCCCAAGAAACATGTGGTGTCTCTGTGACCTGACGGACAGTGTTAGTGGGAGCTGGCAGAGGAAGAGTAGCCTGAAGCATGGACTTCAGACTGGTTTAGAAGTGTAGCTGTCACGTGGCAGTGACTTGATAAAGATGCTTCCCATGATATCCCGGGAAGCCACTGCCTCTGCCTGGGTCTTACTCCATCTCTTGAGTGAGTTTTACAGCACCTTGCAGCAGGTGTTTCTAAAGGAGAGCAGAAAGCTCTGAGACGTCCATGCCACTGAGCACTGAGACTGCCTTTGATCTCTCTTTCTAGTCTCCCTGGAAATGGGGGATGTCCCCTTGGTGTCTGTGATGCCGGAAAATCTGCAGCTCCCTGCAGAGAAGAGCAACCGAGGTCACTTGATAACTCATCTGCAGGAGCTGCTGGAACACTGGGTGCTGTGGTCTGCAGTGAAGAGCAGATGGGTGATCGTGGGTAAGGAAGGAGGGGGGTATTCTGTCTGCATGGATTTTAGAGGGTTTGACAGCACCTCCATCAGTCCCCAAGCCTTGATTATGAGTGACAAGAGACTGAGAAAAGGGACATAGAAGATGGTGTGAAACTCAGTAGAACAGCATCCTCAGAGCAGTCAGTCCCTAAGGGAGCTGTGTGAGGAACTCTGAGACTTTTCCACCCCTCTTCTTTCACTCAGATCTGAAATGGCAAGTCCTGGTGGGTTTTTCCATGGGACTCATTACAAGAAGGCCGAGCTGCCAGTGTGCAGTTGCAAATACCATCTTTCTGCCACACCCCGGCTGGCTGAGTGTGTCCTAAGTGCAAGGTGCATGTAAGGTCCCCTGCACTTAGCTGAGCTTCTCCTTGCAGGGCTCTTTCTCCTCGTTTTGCTCCTGTCCATATTCTTCGCTAGCCGCCTCCACCCAGCTAGCCGTGCTCCAGTCTTGTTCCGGCCGGACACGAACATCCAGGTGCTGCTAGACCTGAAATACAACCTGAGCGCGGAAGGAATCTCCTGCATTACCTGCTCAGGTGAGAGTGCTGGTCCCCAGACCACGCTGGGTGCATCCCAGCCTAAGCCCTGGGCTGGAGGAGCTGAAACGTGAGGGAATCCAACATTGTTCAGCTGTCTCATTGGGCACGGGATGGGTCCCATTGCAGGGAGGTGCACGTTAGGAGTGGGATGGTTGAGCTGCCTGTAGGAGCAGAGTATTTGGAAAAGTATTTGCTGCTGTAGCAAGGTGCTGCCTAAGTGTTTCTGCAGGTGCCATTCCTTTATAGCCCATGAAAACTGACTGCTTTTATTCCTAAGTGCTGGTCACGTCCCAGTGACCAGCTGAGGGTCGGTGGCTCTGTTCACTGCTTAGGGTTTGGTGTTCAGTGGCAGAGCCTGTGGCATGCATGGGACTGGTGGGTCTCTTGTCGTGCCACTCATTCTTTCCTCCCTGACTAACCTTGTGGGACAGGTTTGTTTCAGGAAAAGCCCCACAGTTTGCAGAACAACATCCGAACCTCCTTGGAAAAAAAGAAGCGGGGCTCAGGGCCACCTTGGGGAAGCAAAGGGAGCGTGAGTGATCCAGGGCAGCAAGGTAGGTGGGGTGTGATGACTCTGAGCACATTTGGGTTCAGGGCCCAAAGATCCACTCAGATTAAAACTAAATGATCTCTGAAGAACTGATAGGGAAGACTTCTCAGGCCCTGCCCCGCTGAGCCCCAGCTTGGTGCTGGATGTGAGGGGTGTCATTACAATCCCCCCTTCTCCTGAATGCCTGCTGTTCTCTGGGCCATGGTCCTGTAACCCAGGTGGCAGAACTGCCCAGTGACAAATCCCTCTGGTCTGAGTGCAGGGCTGGAAGCTCAGAGCTTTCTCATCCCAGTCCTTTGTCACAACTTTGTTGACAGGCTGTGGGGAGGGTAAATTCAGCCTGTTCTGCAGGCGGGTTTGAGGATAAAAGAGTAACTGGGCTAAGTCCCGAGATGGCATGACTCGATAAGGCATCAGCAGTTACTGCAGCCCAGGGTATGTTTGTCAACACCTTTGAAGGAAGTGTGGTGCTGTAGAAGGCAGAGGCCGTGCCTGCTGCCCCAGAGGAGACTGCAGACATGAAGAACCCTCCTCTGCTGCAGCCAGGGTCTGTAGGATTTGCTGATTGAGGAGTACTGCTAGCCCTCATGCCCTCTATTTTCTTCAGATCTCCAGGGGACCGTGTACATCTCCAAGTCCAGAAGCAAGGGGAGACCGGCCATCTACAGATTCTCCCTCAATGCCAGTGTCCCTGCCCCCTGGCAGATGGTGTCACCGGGAGACGGGGAGGTGCCTTCATTCCAGGTGAGTCAGTCCAGGGATGGTGGACCCCTCTATCAAGAGTGCAGCGCTCAACAGGTGAGCACAAGAGCCTCCTCTAGTCTCTTCGTGGGGTCCTGGGTAGCTCGGGGTGAGATTAGCAGGGTAAGGTCACTAACAGGGAAGGCATCCTGCTTGGTATCGTTAAAGATGATGCCTCTCAGTGCCACAGTTCTTACCTGCTGCTGTTACCAAGTCCTTCGGGACACGGTGTAGTGTTGGACTTGGTAGAGTAGGGTAAATGGTTGGACTTGATGATCTTAGAGGTCTTTTCCAACCGAAATGATTCTGTGATTCGATGGGAGCAGAAGTGGGGATGTCAGTGGAGATCAGCTGGCATCATTGGCTGAGCTCATTCTAGTAGAAACTGGTGCTGAGACAGCTGGATTCCCCCTGCCTCCTCCTGTCCCTCCACAGAGACAGGCGAGCAGGCAACGCTGCTCATGCACAGCCTCTACCGGACTCGCTTTCAGATGTCCCTCACCCTACACAGAGCACTCGCCATTCCCCTTAGGCTAGCAAGAACTGGGAGGGGGGTGGGAGGCCCCATCACACACTGGCCAAGCCTGGGAAGGGGGCAGGCTGGGGGCTGGCTGGGTTTGCGCCTGCAGTGCTCGTCCTGTGTGGCTGTGCCGGTGCTCAGGGAGGAGGGGAGTGTGTGATGCTGATGTGCAAGAGGCTGCGACCCTGTGGAGTTAAGTGTCTGTTTTCATTAATCCATTGCTTAGGTGTATAGAGTGCCTTTCGGTAACTTCACCAGGAAGCTGACAGCTTGTGTGTCCACAGTAGGGCTGCTTAAGCAGACGAGCCCCAGGAAGTGGATGATGACCACCTTGTCCTGTGACACCAAGAGAGGCTGGAAGTTCGACTTCAGTTTCTACGTGGCCGCCAAGGAGCAGCAGCGAACACGGTAACCTTCCGAAACCTTCTCAGGGCCAGGTGGCAAAACCAGCAGAGCTGAGTGGCTGGTGTGTGGTGCCCAGTGTTCAGCCCTGCCCTCGATTGGTGACATCCATGGCCCTAAGACTTGCTTTGCTGCAGATGTGTCCCAGCTTTGCAAAGTTATTTTGCAGTCCTGTGGCATCATTAACGTGCCAAAGGCTTGGCAGCTGCCAGACTGCGACTGGCGGCTGCTGGGGGCTCCTGGGAGGACACTGGTCTTGCCCTTACCTACCCAAGTTCCTGGGCTGAGCAAGCAGTATAGAATATAGAATCATAGAATAACTAAGGCTGGAAAAGACCTCTTAAATCATCGAGTCCAGCCTGTGACCTACCACCACCACTCAGCTAAACCCTGCCACTAAGTGTGGCATCCAGTCTGGCCTTAAACCCCTCCAGGGACGGTGACTCCACCACCTCCCTGGGCAGCCCATTCCAGTGTTTTATCCTCCTTTCTCTGAGGAAGAGCTTCTGAATATCCAACCTAACCCTCCCCTGGTGCAGCTTCAGGCTGTGCCCTCTCGTCCTGTCACAAATTGCCTGAGAGAAGAGCCCGGCCCCCACCTGCCGACACCTTCCCTTCAGGTAGCTGTAGAGAGTGGTAAGGTCCCCCCTGAGCCTCCTCTTCTCCAGGCTGAATATGTGATGGCTAGGGACTCAGGTCTGGAGTTGCTCGCCTTTTTCCTTTCCCTGTGTCCCAGTTTCCATGTAATGCTTTGGACACATCACCTCCACTGCCTCTGGTCCCCTGTAACAAACTTTCTTTGCTGCACAGGAAGCTGTATTTTGCCCAGTCGCACAAGCCCCCTTACCATGGCCGAGTGTGTGTAGCACCTCCTGGTTGTCTCCTCAGCTCTAGCCCAGATGGACCCACCAAAGGCATCCTGTATGTTCCCAGCGAGAAAGGTGAGCTACTGAGGACCCGTTCAGCCACATCGGGCTGTCAGATCCAGAAAGTCAGACCCCTTGTTTTTTTACTTGCCACCTTCTGATGTAACCAACCTTTCTTCTGTGTTTGGCAGCAGCACCCAAAGCAAAGCTGTCGGCCACGTCGGGATTTAATCCTTGCATGAACACGGGCTGCGGGAAGCCGGCGGTGCGGCCGCTGGTGGACACTGGAGCCATGGTGTTCGTAGTGTTTGGCATCAGAGGAGTGAATCGCACAAGGCGCCTGGACAACCACGTCATCGGAGACATGGTACACGCATTCCGGCACGCTGGGCGGGCCTGCTCGGGGCTGGGGAGTGAAGGGCGGGCTCCCTGGGTGGTGTTTAGTTAATCCCCGCAGCCCAGGCTGCGTGATCCAGCGGCCTAGACAGATGGAGCAGCGGAGATGGTAGCGTTGTGATGAGCCAAAAATACATTTTGGGTTTAGGAAATTCACAAATAATGGAGATCAGGAAGCTCTTACTGAAATCACTTCAGACTTTCCCGCAAATCCCTCTCCGAGTGCAATATCTAACCTTCTAATTTTGAGTCTAAATCTGGCTTTCCCGAGGATTTCAGAAGCAAACCCATCTTGAGCTCAGTATGAAAATCTCACTGCAAATTCAAGATCCAGGAAATTGATATTTTTCTATAATCGTTTATCTCAATATGAGATATTATCATGAAAAATACAAATCCTTACTCCAGGGAAAGGTTACTAAATGTGACTTTTCCAGGAACAGCTTATCTCCCAGATCTGATGGGGGGGAGAGGGGTGGCTAGGGGGGAGGCAAGTAATTTATTCCTGGGTTATCTGGAGAAGTAAAAAATATCTAATGAGTTTTCCACCATATAACCTGTCGTCTGTATAAGCTAGCCCAGTGTAGCCAGGAGAGGACTCAGCTTCTGCTTTCTTGGGCCAGTTGCCACGTGTATGCCTCACGTGTGGTGCTCTTATTCTTGTGTCTCCTTGGGAAAGGGCAGCGTTATCTACGATGACACCTTCGACCTCTTCAAAGAGATTGGCAACCTGTGCCGCCTCTGCAAAGCCATCGCCAGCAACGCCGAGCTGGTGAAGCCAGGAGGGGCTCAGTGCCTGCCCTCTGGTAGGTAGGAGCAGCACCAGCCGCAGAGTCCTTGGGGAGATCTTCTCAAGCCAGCTTTGGCCCTTTTAGAACATGCTCCTGGTTATGCTTTTTGGGAGAGGAGAAAATGAAATGGTCTCTCTAACTCCAGAGACACTGGGTATGTTCTCTGGGATTTAATCCAGTGAAGATAAGGATAGGGTTGCATCTCTTCTTTGCAGCCATGGGTATTGCTTGGGATACACTTACAGTCTTTTGGAAAAATAAATACATTCTTAGTAACTGCTGAATAACCAGCAAATCGCAGCTAATCTCATTATGATGAGGCAGCTCACTGCCCCTGTGGCTTCAGGTACCTAACCAGCAACTGTCTCATCCAACTTCAGAGGTCACGAGGTTGCGGAGCTGAGTCTAGGAAGTGTTTACTGGCCGCAGGCCAAAAGCCATTCTCATGCCTGGAGAAAATCCCTGCCAGGGCCGGCAGACAGCTCCTCAGCGCTCGCTGTTTGTTCTGCTTCCTGACAGCTGGGGACAAACAGCGGCGGCAGTGTCCTGTCAAGTGCTGATGGCACAGAGTGCCCTTTCAAGCTAGCAGCAGCTGAGGGCTCTGCTGACACCTCAAGGGCTTTGGCAAGTCAGAGTTGCACAGGGAAGCAGCTGCTTACAAATGGGGCCTGCAACTTTCTCTTGTTTCCCCCCCCTGCTCCTTGCTCCAGTGTGCTTCTTTCCCCTGTCCTGTCCTCCACCCATTGCTCTTTCTTTCTCTCTCTCCAGGTTACAGCATCTCCTCCTTTCTGCAGATGTTGCACCCGGAGTGCAAGAACATCCCTGAGCCCAACCTGCTGCCCGGCCAGCTCTCTCATGGGGCGGTGGGGGTGAAGGATGGGAAGGTGCAGTGGATCTCCATGGCCTTTGAATCGGTGAGCACATGGCATCACCAGCCATCCTTGGGACAGCTGCTTCTTCTTCTTCTGACTTCTGGGTGTTTACTTCTGCTCTTTCTGCACTGGCCAATTCCACCCGCAGCCATCATTTAGCGTTTGCTGGCGTTTGTGCCTTGTTGCAGACAGATGCCCGCGCTCACAAGTTGCTAGAAGTTGCTTATGGCACAGCTTGCTCTCACTGTGAGAGCTCAGGTGAAGATCTGGTGACAGATTTGCCCATCTGCAACTCCAGCTGGCTTGTCCTGCATCTTCCCTTGCTGTGCACACCCTGCCCCAAAGAGCAGGACACCAGAATAACACGTTCATCTTCTTACAGACAACCTACAAAGGCAAATCATCCTTCCAGACGTACGCTGACTACCTGAAATGGGAGACGTTCCTGCAGCAGCAACTCCAGCTCTTCCCTGAGGGCTCTGCTCTCCGCCACGGCTTCCAGACCTGCGAGCACTGGAAGCAGATCTTCATGGAGATTATAGGTAAGTGACTGCATTGTTTCTCTCTCTGAGGAGATACGGTACACCTGCCATACACCTCATGGGCAAGTGTTCAATCTTCAGTCCCTTACCATGCCTGTGCAAGCTCCTAAAGCCTGTTCCTGCCCCGAGCAATGTGTGCTGCCAAAATTCTGGGCAGAGTCCAGGGAAATAGGGAAGGGAAGGGACTCTGCCCTGCTGGGGTGAGAGGCAAACCCATCACCCGCTTCTCACTATCACCCACCTCTTCCCCTCTCCTCCAGTACAAGTCCCTGCCCGCAAGGACACGGTGCCTTTCTCATCTCACCTTCCAGGACTCAAATTAGCTGGTTCTGTTCTTCCAGGTGTGCAGAGTGCCCTGTATGGTCTCGTCCTGTCGCTGGTGATTTGTGTGGCTGCAGTGGCCGTGTTCACCACTCACATCCTCCTCCTCCTGCCGGTGCTGCTCAGCATTTTAGGTAAAAACGCCGATTCTGACACGCCAGGCTCTGCCTTTGTCTGAAATCGGCTGGTTGTGCCACTGCTGAGTCCCCGGTGGTTTGAACCGAATTGCTTTTAGTCTGTGTAAACCCTTTTGGCTTTCCGAAAGCCAGTCCTGATAGACCTAGGTGAATGGGATGAAACTCTACAAATGCACGGGAACCTCATTGGGAAAGTAGATTTGTGTGTCTAATTCCCAGTGTGTTCTATCCACACAATCCCTTCTATTTGTTTAAATAAGGGGTTTAGCTACACAAATGCCATCCCTGCCTGTTATGTATAATAATGTGATTAAGCCCCACATGCTCGGAATAACAATCGCACTGTTTCCCAAGGATCTGCACCGCGGCTGCCGTTTCCAAGCAGTGGGAGACTTTAAAAGCTGAATATTTTAGCGCTTTTGTTGGTATTTGAAGCAAACTTGTCAATGGTTCCCTCTCCCTGGCTGGTGATTTGATGATATTGTGGTCTAAGCGTGTTGCTAAACTTTTCGGCTTGAGAAGAAATACCGAATCTATCATTTGAAAACCACTTAGTCTCCCACACATGACTCACAAACCTTGCCTCGAAGAAAAACCTGTGTGTGCGCTCAGCCTGTGTGTGACGCCGGGAAAGCAAACCCAAGGGTTTCCTGCAGCACATGTGTGCCCACGTGCGCGCTTCCCTGCGCTTGGATTCGCTCAGCAAGCCTTAGTCTCGATTGGCATCAGTTCGTCCGTTTGCCTAATATTTAATGAGGTGCTTTTGCTATCCCCGGTAGGTCTCATTACCTGACTGAATCATCCCGGTGGCCAGGGAAGGGGGCGGGGAGGGTTTGCTTCTGGGCAGGAGGGCTGTGGACAGGATTCTGGCTGGCTAGCGTGCAGCCCTGCAGGGCTACGATCCCAAACTTCCCAGGGTTGGACTTAGATCAGTGGTCCCGGAGTCCTTTAAACGTGCCTAACGTCACCTTCTTCACACAGGGGTGGTCTGCTTGGTGGTGACCATCATGTACTGGTCTGGCTGGGAAATGGGAGCTGTGGAAGCCATCTCCCTCTCCATCCTCGTCGGCTCTTCGGTCGATTACTGCGTGCACCTGGTGGAGGGCTACCTGCTGGCAGGGGAAAACCTGCCGCTGCACCAGGCTGAGGTGAGCTCTGCTCTTCCTATCGCCTTGCACCCATTCCCTTCGTGCTCACCGTGCCTCCGGGCTGCCATGCAGGACCTAAGCACGGTGGGCAAAGGAGAAATGTGTCTGGCCACCCTCCCAGCATGCCTGGGCCGCTTGCTGCTTGTCCAGCTGACTGCTCAGACACTGCTGTGAGCTTGGAAATCCAGCTGAGGGGCCAACCCCCGTGGTTGTCTCTTTCTTACTGGCTCCAGTTCTCACGGTGTGCTCAGAGACTGTGTGAACTGGCTGATCTGAGTGAACTGGCTGACCTGCGCTCACGCAGCATCTTGGTCCTGGGTCAGGACCTCCTGAGCTAAGCCACCCTGTCCAAGGCTAAAAGAGGAGTGCAGCTTGTCCCCGCTCCTCCCTAACGCCGCTGTCCCTTCTGGCAGGACCCCGGAGCGTGCCGGCAGTGGAGGACGATCGAAGCGGTCCGGCACGTGGGGGTGGCGATTGTCTCGAGCGCCGTCACCACGGTGATCGCCACCGTCCCGCTGTTCTTCTGCATCATCGCCCCCTTCGCTAAGTTCGGCAAGATCGTGGCCCTCAACACGGGCGTCTCCATCCTGTACACGCTGACTGTGAGCACAGCCCTGCTGAGCATCATGGGGCCCGGCACCTTCATCCGCAGCAGGACTTCGTGCCTCAAGGCTGTGGTGGGGGTGCTTCTTGCTGGCCTGCTGGGTCTGTGCATCTGCCTCGCGCTGCTCAAGAGCGGATTTAAGATCCCTCTCCCCAACGGGACAGCCCTGTAGACCCTATGCCAAGAGCCACATGCTCTGTCTTCTTGCTCCCTTTCTTCTTTTCTTTTTTTTTCTTTTCTTTTTTTTTTTTTTTAAAGGCTATTTTTTTTATGAAAAAAATAAGGGGAAAAAAAAAAAAATCCCCCTTCTCCCAAAGTTTTTTCAACTCCAGATGCACTTTATTTTCTAATGGGTTTTGCTCTAAACTTGTATTTATTTTGGGTAGTGATGGATGACGGACAGAGAGGGCTGCCCAGGGAATACCTCAGCCTGTGAGTAGGAGGGGAGGAGGTCTCCTTCTCTCAATTTTCTTCCTGCTTTTCTTTTCTTTTTTCTTT
>WEIS01013265.1:0-10745 GCA_013389965.1 Todus mexicanus | reverse complement strand
TCAAAGATTCTTTGATTCTATGACACTGCTTTTAAGGCTAGAAGAAGCCACAGCATTGTCCAGCCCCAGATCCTGTATTAATTTGGCCTTTTAGATGCCACACACCCTACAGCTTGAAATCATTACTGAGTTCTTATTATGTGAGCAGGCTGGTTGCTTAGAGATGAGATGATACCCATCTTTTTCCTCTTCTCAGAGTCATCAACTCTGATTATATTTGAAATATTTTCGGTGGGTTGGGGTTTTGTGGATATGTGAGAATCATTTTATTGAACAAAAATATGCCTTTGGCCTGATGGTTGCGTGGAACAGTTTGAAAATGGCATCCACCTGAACCCTCAGGGCGAAAACTCAATAGGCCAGGAGAAAGGACCCCAAATATACTGCTGATATAACAACTCATGATTTGACTTGTCATGGTTCTTGAATGCTTGGAGTTCTCATTGTTCCATTTTAACAGTTCACTTCTTCCCATCATCAGAGGGTGAAGCAAGTGAAAAAGTGCCATCACAGTTGGTGGAGAGAGACCAGCATTGCTAGGGCACCAAGAACATTCTAAAGTAGGGCAGTAGGTAAAGAGGTCAGGTGAAGCCCGTGCTCAAAAGCACTCACCACTTTCCACTGCCTGGAGGAGAAGTCGTAAGTGACTAGTGCAGAGGAAGGTGTTTCCCTGGTGGTAGCCAGAGCTGGGTGAGGTAAATTTCACACAGAATCACAGAATGGTAGGGGTTGGAAGGGATCTCTGGAGATCATTGAGTCCAGCCCCCCTGGAAAAGCAGGATCACCTAAGGCCGGCCACACAGGAATGTGTGCAGGCAAGTTTTGAGTCTCTAGAGGAGGAGACTCCACAACCCCTTTGGTCAGCCTGTTCCAGGATTCTGTTACCTGCTTAATGTCTTGCCCAGGCCTGTCCAGAGCACACAAAAAACAACTCTCCACTGTGAAAGACAAGGTTAGACCAGATGGGTCACACACACTAGGACATGCATGCAGGTGAAACCCCAGCCATGTCATGATCCTGTGGGCACTCAGCTGTGTGTGGCACACCTGCCAGAAAAAATCATAAAATCATGGAATCATTAAGGTTGGAAAAGACCTCTAAGATCATCAAGTCCGACAGTCTACCCACCACTATCTTGACCGCTAAACCATGTCATGAAGTACCACATCTACACATTTTTTGAACTCCTCCAGGGATGGTGACTCTGCCCCCTCTCTGGGCAGCCTGTTCCAAGGCCTCATCGCTCTTTGAGGATAAAATTTTTTCCTAATATCCAACCTAAACCTCCCCTGGTGCAACTTCCATCCGTTCCCTTTTGTTCTATCATTAGTTACTAGGGAGAAGAGACCAACACCTGTCTCACTGCAACTTCCTTCGACGGAGTGGAAAGAGCAAGAAAGTCTCCCCTCAACCTCCTCTTCTCCAGACTAACCCAGCCCAGCTCCCTCAGCCGCTCCTCACCAGACATCTTCTCCACACCCCTCCCCAGCTTCCTTGCCCTTCTCTGGCCCCTCTCCAGCCCCTCAAGCTCTTGCTTCTCCTGCCGCGCCCAAACCTGAGCCCAGGGCTCAAGCTGCGGCCTCCCCAGTGCTGAGGGCAGGGGCACGATCCCTTCCCTGCTCCTGCTGGACACACCATTGCTGAGCCAGCCCAGGCTGCTGGGGCCTTCTTGACCCCCTGGGCACAGCTGCCTCCTGGTCCCCCGCCTGCCCACCAGCACCCCCAGGGCCTTTTCTACCAGGCACTTTCCAGCCACTCATCCCCAAGCCTGGAGCGTTGCCGGAGGTTGTTGTGACCCAAGTGCAGGACCCAGCACTTGGCCTTGTTAAACCTCATACAATTGCCCTCAGCTCATCCATCCAACAGTCTGCAGTGGCAAGTTTCCCGTTTGCAAAGGCAGCTTCTTACCCATTTAACCTCCCCACCTGTAGAAATACCCTAGGGGTTTTTTTTAATATTAATGCTTCACATCAATGATGTTTGCTGGGGAATAATCATAAGCATCGCTTCAGTCCCTCAGCGAACACCCCGATTCACGGGGACACTGCGGAGAGGAAATGCAGGAAAATCTCTGTAATGAACTGCAGGAGTAAAAGCAGACAGAGGCTATTTATAGAAACTGCAGCTTGGGAGGACACGAAAGTTAATATCCTTACTGCGGCGCTGCCAACTCTTGCTATTTTATGGCCAGTCTCGCAATATTTGTTGCCGTTCTTAAAACTGCCTGTCCTCGCATAACAGGAGCTTGAAACAATCTTCGCTCGCCGAGGCAAAAAACCGTGGGTGAAAAAAAAGCGTGGAAGGGGGGAACCTCGGGAGAGAAAATAAATCAGAGAATGTAAAAATACATCCCTTCCTGGTTTTGAAAACGATGCGATTCTCAAAGCAAGCCTGTGAGTTTTTAAAATCCTGGTAATTTGTAACACTGATTGCTTGGCAATGATGCTGCTCCCGTAGAAGCTGCTATAGGATTGATTTTCTGCACACATGGAGTCAGAAGCTCAGCTTCACCTCTCTCTAAGAAGAAAATACCGTCTCAGGGTATTGTTCCTGAACGCTAAATTGGGCGTCTCTTCAAATTATGAGATATTTAATGACCTATCGTGCCCACATTGTGCTCTAGCTAGGTTCCTTAAAAACTTCTCTCAAAAAGGCTAATTAGAGCTGCTCGAATGAGTTTTTACAAGGATTTGGCCGAAGGGAGCTGGGAGAATTAGCAATGGGAAGTTGGAGCTCTTCTGCTGTTCGGTCGTTAGCACGATTGCTCGAAGAGAAAAATGTGCAAACCAGTATCATGATGTTTTATTTGCTGGCTGGTCACTGTGGTCGGATTCACCTTTGGATTTTGTGATTCTGAAGGGTGAAAACAAGACTCTGGTTCAACTGGGATGCCGGGTACGCAGAAAGAAGAGGTGATCACAGGCTCTTTCTCCTTTTGGGAAGGTGACTTCCACTTTTGAGTCTGGTTGATGGTCTCCTGCCTAGCGCTGAGTCAGAATGGCCAGGCTTAGTACCAAATGGTGCAAATGGGCTGCAAGCAACAAGGTTTGAAAAGAAAAGGAAGGAAAAAGCCTCAACAGCAGTAGGGTTAACTTTGGAGAACTTATCTGTAAGAAGAACTGATCGGAAAAAAATCTGGTTCATTGGGCCTGGCTGCTCTGCCTGAAATCTAAAAGCCTGAAGAGCTTTTGCTGAGATTAAGGCAGCTTTCTCTGTGGTGCCTGCTGGATTTGTCGGGAGACTTGTGGTGCTGCTTTTGGGAAGGTTTGCCCAGTCTGCTTTTCCGCTTGCCCCCTTGCAAGGGGTCCCTGAAGGTCTGGGATCTCTGACTCCCCAACGCTCATCCCTGGTAGCTGGAGCCCTTCGAGCTGCTTGAGCAACTTGCAGGTTTCTTCAAGTGTCTGCTCATATTAGCCGTGAAACTCTCAAAATTCAGTATTTTAGTAACCTGCGTCTCTAAAAATACATCAAGTAAAGGAGTGATCTGGGACCAGTTCAGACCATCTACAAAATAGTACCACAAAAAGTAGAAAATTCATTGTAATAGAGCAACACAAGCATCTGCCTACTTCTGGTTTTAATGCCGATGCCCAAATTTGAAGCTGAATGCGAAGATCCAACCATACAGTTGTTTGCTACTCCCTTCAAAATTCTAAGCACAGACTGCTAGAAGACCACATACTTCAAGAACACTGTGATATACGTCAAGCTTATGCCTGTGTCTATGTTATATGCCACGGACCATAAGAAATAAGTCATACTTTCGGCCTGCTAAGGATGAATGAACCTCAGGGAAGACCTACTTTTAATAACAGCATCTAACCAAGTGTTTCTGCAATGCTAGATAAACCTGATCTGGCTTCTGTTGAGGTTGATTCAAGAGATCTCATGAATTCCTCAGAATTTTCCAACAGCTGAACAACCTATAAAGATTCAGAGACACTCATTTTTTGTTGATTGCTTTNCCAGGGTTCCACCACCCTCAGAGTCAAGAACTTCTTCCTAATGTCCAATCTAAATCTCCCCTGCTCTAATTTCAAACCATTGACCCTCGTCCTTTCACTACAAGCCCTTGGAAACAGCCCCTCTCCAGTTTTCTTGTAGCCCCCTTCAGGTAGTGGAAGCCCACTAGAAAGTCTCCCTGAAGCCTTCTCTTCTCGAGGCTGAACAACCCCAGCTCCCTCAGCCTGTCCTTGCAGCAGAGGTGCTCCAGCCCTCTGATCATTTTCATGGCCTCCTCTGGCCCCGCTCCATCAGGTCCGTGTCTTTCTTGTGCTGAGGGCTCCAGAGCTGGACACAGCGCTCCAGGGGAGGTCTCCCCAGAGCAGAACAGAGGGGCAGAATCCCTTCTCTCGATCTGCTGGCCACGCTTCTTTTGATGCAACTTTCTTCCCCTGCTGCTGAACAGAAACTGAAACTTCCAACCAGTTCCCCATGAACAGGACTTCCATGGTGTTCTGTGCTGGCTTATTGGCTTGGGAAATTGCTTCTTCTGCTTTCATAACAGAACATAGTCTGTGCAGACACACACTGAACCAATTCTGCATAGTATATAGAGAGATGTAGTAGTGATAGTGTCATCTGAGGGGTTTCATTTGGGCATCACTTGCCTCTGTTAAATCAATTATATTCATTAAGCCACAGCAATAATTTCACACTGTGCCTCAAGCTCCTGTATGCCTTGGAAGAAAATCGCTGGGCATGAGATGTTTTAAATATGTAATATGTGGGAAACCAGACGGAATGCCAGTGAAAGGGTGGTGTATCAACAGTAGTTAGAAAAAAATCCGAAGAGCAGCCAGCATAATAAATTGGAAGGGTGGAGGAGAGCTGCAATGGCAACACAATGTTTTGATCAAAATAAGGCGGTTTTTACATGCCGTGAAGCACTAGCCCATGATCTTTAAAGACCCGTGCATTCAACAACCACAGGCTGCCTTTCAAGTTTACCAGCTAATATATCTTCAGATTAAGAAAGGATAGGTCTTCTAATTCTCTTTCCACAAAACTCCAGACAGCTAACACAGCAATGAAAAACAGAGACTTCTTTTTTAAACAAAATAATATCTCCAAGTTTATATGGCTGGGATTAAAAGTCCAGCCAGCAAACTGTGGTGAGCACTGTTTATTCTTAATAACTTGATTTTCTTTCCACGATTACTCACTCTCTGCTTGCTTGCAACACGAAAACCTCTCGACTTTTCTGCTCCCTGACTCTCCTCGCCTGCTCCTCCAACTCCCCCTCTCTTCGCACAGACCTTGGCCGGATCAGCAGGATAAAGTGGTGCGAGGTGTGTCCATCAATCAGGGAAGCGCTGAAGTGTGATCTGCAGCCAGCAGAGCTGTGCCAGCAGAAACCCCTAGTGTGGATTAAGACGTATCAGCAAATGTGCTCTTTTACAGGATGACTTATTTCTTTTTCTCAAGAGGGCTGCAGCAAGCTCTATCAGCAGAAGCGGAGTTTTCCCAGTCGAACCCACAAGTGGAGTGTGAACACTTTGCCGGAGAGGAGCATGTCACTACCAAGCTACCTCGTACAACGCTCATGACATAAACTTGGCTTGCTGCACGCCAGAGGTTAATAGGAATATCTCCCAAACTCATACCATGGCCTTGGCTCTCTCTCTGCTCTCTCTTGTCCTGCTTTGCCCTGTATCATTCCTCTCAAACGTAGCCAAGGTTGTGTTGTTTCACCTCATCGCCGTTTTTTCTGTGTGTTCTGGTCTTTGCTGCCACGTTCTTCACACACTTCCTGCTACTTTGTGCCTGCTCTGGGAAAATTACCTTCCTCTTACCTAGATATGAGCGTTTTTGTATCAGGCTGCTAATGCAAGGCATACAAAAATAAATCTTTTTGTTCCCTAAGCCCCCCTAATGTACAGAAGAAAAATAGTACATTTGAGTCTTTTTTATGTGCCATCTGGTATTTGGAGCGTTGGGACTCATTTTCAGGCAATCAAGGCTAAAATCCCGCTTTAGTTTTTTTATATGAAAACTGAGATTCTCAAATAACGACACAATCTGAGTATCGGGGGCTTTAAAGGATTATTATTTTTTTATCACCTGCCTTTTGCTGAACGAACTAGCTCAAATCCTACAGTACTTCTTTGTTCTATGCTTAAAACCAGTGGAAACTGCGGAACCCGTCCCCAGCTCCCGAAGTTTGAGCTATGTCAATGAGGGGAGGGGGTGGCAAGAGAAAGCACCCAGATCTGAGTTGTGGTTCCACTGCCGATAGCTGTTTGTAAGCAAAACGACCAGCAGTTTAGGCAATGCCATCGGGCCTGAGTAGTCACCCTTCAGCTTCTCCATTCACCATGGGGCAGTTAATTTGGGAAGAAAAAAGTGTCTCACCCTATCAAAGGGAAGAGCTTCTGGTTCTGCTGAGTGTGCAGAGTGACCCTGAGGGCTTACACTTAGAATCAGAGAATTCTAGAATGGTTTGGGTGGGAAGGGACCTCTAAAGGCCACCTAGTCCAACCAGCCTGCAGGGAGCAGGGACATCCTCAACTAGAGCAGGTTGCTCAGAGCCTTGTTCAGCCTGACCTGGAATGTCTCCAGGGATGGGGCCTCCACCACCTCCCTGGGCAACCTGTTCCAGGGTTCCACCATCCTCAGAGTCAAGAACTGTGTCCTGATGTCCAATCTCAATCTCCCCTGCTCTAGTTTTGAACTATTGCCCCTTGTCTGATTACTCCATGTGCTTGTAAACAGCCCCTCCTCAGCTTTCTTGTAGATCCCCTTCAGGTGCTGGTATACTGAGGAATTAACATCACTCCTAATTAAATATCTAAGAACCCACAAAGTAAAGGGTGCTTCGGGAAGGGGATTCAACTATTGCCGTGATGCAGTGGGCCCTGACTGCAGGGGCTGAGATCCTAGCTTTTAGCAAGTGTCCATGAAGCCTCAAGGTTCTTCAGTTAGGCCGGGAACTTACATGACAACATATTATTTAAATACCAAGTGACTCAATTTAAGTGATGAAACAGATGGAGCACACTGTGCAGACAGTACCAGCTTCAGTCAAATTGTTTCCCCCCACCTCAAGCCTCTCTGTGGTTAAGGGCTTCACATAAAATCCTTGGGGCAGGACTCTTCTCTTCTTTGACTCTGCTGCAGAAAGAAACCTTGGGCACAAGCACCAGTATATAACCGGCTGGATTGCTTAATTTTCAGCTCAATTTTTGGTCCCAAATACTGTTTTGATCTGTGCCACCTACCACCAGTCCTCCAGGTAAGGTGTGACCCGTGGCTTGGAGCGTAATATGTACAAGGAATTTGGGAGGGGGTTGTGGAGGAGACAGCTGAGCTCCTCAGGTGTGAACAGAACTGTCCTCACAGCCTGCAGAGGTTGAACCCTGGCCCGTTTGATTTGTTATTACCCAAGCAGCCCCTGAGGCTGAATTTTTGTCCTTTCACACTTGCCATTAACTCGTGATTTTTATCTCTTCAATTTCTATTCTCCTCTCCACCTGACTAGACTTCCGTGTCCCCACAGTGAATCAAGAAAGTGATTTTTCTTACCTGCAGACAACATTCACCCTAATTCCCGTGTCCATGCAACGCACGGCAGAATTAGGTAGTGCTCTAGGCTCTGGCAGATACTTGCTCCTCAAAGGATAAAGCAAGCTCAGGAAGCACTGGCTGATGTCTTGTCAGACAAACCATTTCTTTATTCTCTTTGTAGGTGGAATATTCATAGAATCATAGAATCATGGAATGGTTTGGGTTGGAAGGGACCTTGAAGATCATCTTGTTCCAACCCCTCTGCCATGGCAGGGACACCTCCCACTAGACCAGGTTGGTCAAGGCTCCATCTAACCTGGATCTGAACACATCCAGGGATGGAGCATCCACAACTTCCCTGGGCAACCTGGGCCAGCGTCTCACCACCCTCACTGTGAAGAGTTTCTTCCTAATATTCAGCCTGAATCTACCCTCTCCCAGCTTATTCTCTGCAGTTCATTGACTATCACATGAAAAAGCCACCGCTGTGCTTCGTCTTCAGAAATTGATGGCACAGCTGGGAACTCAATCTTTCTGCTCCAGATGTTTCTCGCCACTTTCTTCCCACTATATAAAATCTTCTTCTGTTGTTTTTTTTTGTGTGTCCCCTAGGGGTGGTGCTAATCACTCCACAGAAAACATTAGGTGGGATTTCCTGATTGCCCTGCAAATTAAGGAGCCCAGAAGACCTCAAGGAAGGGTCAAAATCCAGCTTGGAGCTGGTATTTGATTAGCATTTATCCACAAACGGAATTGAACGCGAATATTAGCCCAAGCTTAGTAACAAAGGGAAGTGTTTGGGTGATGTCACTGCCCCCTTATTTTCACCTTGAGATATTTTAAGGGTTGATGACCTGGAAAAGTGAACAAACGGTGAGTACTGTACAGACTGTGGGCAGTAGGAAAACCTGTTTGTCTAAATTCAGTGTTCTGACAACTTCGTGACAGAGCCATCGGGGCCTTGGTGTCCTTGGAGCGTAGGTGGGCGGGTGAGTCACTTATTGCTGTCCTGACATGCCACAAGTAGGTGGCTGTGCTCCGTCGTCAGAGTGCAGTCCTTCAATTTTCATTCCGCGAGAGGCATCGCCATTTAAAAACGGATTTATTTTGGCTCACACTTGAATAGCCAGTGACATTTTTCATTCTGAGCAGTAAGCCACTTAAAACCAATACTCTTTAAACCTGTCTGCTGCCATTTAACAGTCCCACCATCTCAAACCGCTTCGTCTGCTTCGACCCAGTGTGAGGTGTCCAGATGCAGACGGCGCGGCCGCGAAAAAAACTTCGCCTTGGAAAAGTGCTGTGCTATAAATGTCTTTTGTCTCTGGTCATGCTACCTGTGACAGAAGCCATACACAGGAAAAGGCGTAGGAAAAATGTGTAAGCAGCATGATGGGTAAGGCACTTATCTTATTCCAGACATCATTTCCTTGGAAGACTGGAAAGATACACAGATGCACGAAATCTGGTATTGCTGCTATCGAAAGGGGAGTGTAACAGTGGGTGCATGGAAAATGGGTGGGTTAATTGTGAAAATCTGGCAGAATTCTGGGCACATAATATTGAAGCGGAACTTTGGAGTTTATCGTTGCCTCCAGTGAACTGCTGTGGAGCCCAGAGTCTTGTGCTAAGGAGCAAATCCTGGCCACGCACAAACATGTGGTTGAGGGGGCTGCTCCAGAGCTATTCCAGAAGGGTTCGTCTTCCCTTATAATTATTAAAAATGAAACATTCCTCCACACTTAGATAAATTTCTGCCGCATATCCAGATTCTCGTTTTGTGACAGGCTGGACAAAGCCAATGAAACCTTAACAGAAAGTCCTAGAAATGTCTGAATCATTAATGTCCAAACCAGCCAGCCACAATATGACAATCTCAAGGACCTGTAGTCAAGCTGAAAGATACTTGTTCAAAACTGTCAGTCTTCTTTCCGAGAGTGCTTCCTCCTCACTCTCCTACGCTCCTCGGAAACTTGGTGCAGACCCCAAAAGTGACACAAATTCATAGAATCATGGAATACTGGAATGCCTTGGGTTGGAAGGGACCTCTCAAGGTCACCTAGTCCAACCCCCTTGCAGGATGCAGAGACATCTTCAACTAGAGCAGGTTGCTCAGAGCCTTGTTCAGCCTGACCTGGAATGTCTCCAGGGATGGGGCCTCCACCACCTCCCTGGGCAACTGTTCCAGGGTTCCACCTCCCTCGCAGTAAAGAAATTATTCCTGATGTCCTGCCTAAATCTCCCCTTCTCTAGTTTCAAACCATTTCCCCTTGCCCTTTTGCTACATCCCCTTGTAAACAACCTCTCCTCAGCTTTCCTGTAGCCCCCTTCAGGTACTGGAAGATCACTATTAGGTCTCTCTGGAGCCTTCACTTGTCCAGGCTGAACAACCCCAGCTCCCTCAGCCTGTCAGATTTTGCAACCCTACAAACTGGTTATTTGGCATTAGGTTGATTTTTTTTTTCTCTCTCTCCTTGGAGAAGGAAGAGCTTGTATTAAATTTACTTTTTCCTCCCTGTTGTGTTTGATAGAGAACTTGTCTTGGATATGCCCAGGTATAGAACCGTGTTCGTATTTCAACCAGCACAACCTGGTCTAAGAGCTGCTTGGCCTCAATCCAAATTGGAAGAGCCTGTCCCTATTTTCTAGATATCCATCTCTGCTGCACTGGTATCCTGGTCCCCAAGCACTGGCTCTGAGCACATTTAGCCTTCCCCAGGCAGTCTTTTTTTTCTCTTCCATTTCTTCATCCCTTCTCTCTTCTTTTGCCACAATCACTTCACTCATCCTCATCAACCCAACTGAAGCCATGAAGCAGTTTGCTTCTCCCTGAAGACTGTGAGGATCTGTTCTTTTCCCTCTTGTGGTCCCTGCTCATGGAATCATAGAACGGCTTGAGTTGGAAGGGACCTGTAGGATCATCTAGTTCCAAGCCCCTTGCCATGGCAGCAACACCTCCTGCTAGACCAGGTTGCTCAAGGACTCATCCAGTCTCGATCTGAACGCTTCCAGGGGTGGAACAACTGGAAGGAAGCCCTGGGTAACCTATTCCAGTGTTCCACCACCCTCACTCTAAAGAGTTTCTTCCTAATATCTAGTCTAAATCTCCCCTCTTCCAGTTTAAAGCCATTATCCCTTGTCCTATCATGACAAGCCCTTGTAAAAAGTCCTTCCCCAGCTTTCCTGTAGGCCCCCTTCAGATTCTGGAAGACCCGTATAAGGTCTCCTCAGAGCCTTC
>WEIS01013257.1:0-16094 GCA_013389965.1 Todus mexicanus | reverse complement strand
CATTTATGACTTGTAGATTTTGCATGTGACATGAGGATTCACAAAGAGGACAACTGCAGATCTTCATTTGCTTGTCTCTGAAATTGCTAGGAAAAACCCTGTGCATTTTATATCCTGTCCCACTGCATAAATTTCTGACACGGATCTTCAATTAGCACTAATTATGTATTCAAAGGAAGAGTAAGGATGTTCCTGTTTTTCTAGAGGGGGTGAAAAAATCATGTTTCTCTGAGCTTAGCTTTAATATCTCTGCATCCTCATTCTCTATTTCAAAAGCAAAGCTGATGCCATGAGGCACTGCAGGAATTTGGAAAATATGCTTTGCTTTTGAAACAGAAGCTTCAAATCCACTTTAAATCCCATATAAAAGTTAGTCCAAGAAAGTCAATGAATGGATCATGATCAAAGTCGCTTTATTGAATTTTCTAACAGCTTCCAACAAAATATGTTTTAAAAGGAACTGACTGCATCAAGTGCTTTCCAGAAAGCTGAAACGATAACTCTCAGTTCATGGTAGCTGAGAGAAGTAAGAGATGAAACCTCGGTGCCTACACAGCATATGGGTTGTTTTATATGAGTTGCCAAACAGTTCTGAATTCCAAAATATTCTGTGGGAATTTATCATTTCAAGTTTCAACAAAGAAATGGAAATATTGTGTTTCCTAAGGACTACTGCCAACCAAAGACACTCACGATGCACAGTGCAGTGTTCTGAGAATACCTTTGACTTACCTCTTCTGCACTATCACTAAGCAACACTTTGCTTCGGAAGAAAGGTGCTGGTCCTTAAATTGATTGAATCTAATTGCTCATCTTGAACGTTTTACATGTGATCCCTCATTGCTTCTTTCCTTCTGCACAGCAGAACACAAGTAATAGAAAATGCTTAGAATGATCAGGATCGAAGTATCTAACAACTAGTTTGCTCCACGGTGATTGCTCAAGGTACAAAGCAAAGGAAAATCACCTGTAATGCTACAAGTAGCTAAATGCACAGCTGGTTACTGAGCAACCATTTTAAGCTAAAATTTTACTAAAAAGCCTTAGGAGAAAATTCTGCAGTCGGTGGGTTTTGTGAGCCATTTGACAGGGTTCTGTACCTTTCGCAGAACTTTGAAGGACAGCTGGAAAAAAACACAGAGCAAATAAAAAGCCTAAATAAAAATGGTGACCTGTTGAATTTTGAATATTCAGGTCCTGTGATAGAATATTAGTTTCATGTATATTATACTGAAGTTTCGTTTTTTTGTTGCCTTTGTATTGACATGAGAAGGGTCAAAGTTTTGTATTTTGCAGACAACTTTGATCCTGCGAGTAACAAGGCAAAACACTGTAGTCGTCTACAGAGGTTGTGCTTATCAGTAAGCCTCGGGAAAAAAATTCCAAAACCTGCTGTCATGACAGGGCACACAAGCATTGCTAAAGTCATTGCAACCTAAACCACCTCAGAAGACAGAGCCAAAGGTTAAGGCAATGGTGTGGAATACAGAAACATCACTGTAAAATGGCAGATATTTATATTTACCTGTACAGACACTGAAAGTGGTAAGATAAAATAGAATGAAGCGGTTGGGGTTGTTCCTTATAAGGCTCCTCCAAAGGTATTGGTTTGAGAAATTCATGGTTTTCCAGTACCTGGAATCTGGCCATGGGTCGCTGTAAAGTGGATAACACTCCACAGCTCCCACTGTGATATAAATCTGTGAGCTGACTGTCAAATGAGTTTTCAAGGATTTTTTGTATTGTGATTATGAACACAATGACTGATACCTTTTTCATCCAGAGCTGTACTACCTTCAATAGTGTTTTTGTAGCATTCAACAGGGCACTTCGTAATGCTAACCAATAACAGCAAGGGTGCCAGAACCCTGCCTTTAATCTTTTGCTAACTGAGTCATTGCTGAGGCGAATAATTTACTACAAGGACAGAAAGTTGAGTAGTGATAGAAAGAATTTGCTGAATTATGATTTCTGGTTCCTTTCTGCAAGTCTGTGCCAATAAAAATTCTAAATGCTGAGTTAGACAAAGTTAGGTTCAATTTGTTGTTTCAAGCCTGTTGTGCCCACAGCGTTTTCCTGCATTTAAATCCCAATCTAGGAATTGTACAGCACAACAAATCTCATAATAAGCATTCACAAAACAATTCACCTTGAGAAGGTATGGCCTTACGTATGAGAAAGTTTCCCCGTGATTAAATGTTGTCTGTGGCTTCACAGGTAATTGAAAATACGCTTCACCTCTCAATGGGCGCTTAACATTTCTTGGTGTTCAACAGTAGTGCCTCAGTTTCTCTGGATGTTGCCTATCTGTTCCCCAAAGATATCAGCAAACAGGTAATTTTATTTGTGATGTGCAGTATTGTGCCAAAATGGAAGATACTGTAGAAATGTGAAACATTCATAGTGTGAGATTCAGGGAGAAGTTATTTGTCTGTTAGGCTCAGACGTAGCTCTGCTTTGTCTTGGGCAGTCTGGCTCCCCTTGTGCAACAAAACCACCTAGAACAAAGGTATGAGAGTTGGAGGCGCAGTGAGGAAGAGAGAACCTTGTTAGGGGAGAAAGGCTGGCTAGAGGAAAATGTTTATGGAAAACTCATGAGAGATTGATATTGGAGCCCTAGCAGAAGGATATGTCAAGGAACAGAGAACACACAGAGAAAGGGAGGAAGAAAGATTAGGGACACAGGAATGGTCTTCCAGTATAAATCCCAGCCAGTATGGATATTCTTGATCACACTTCAAATGAGTTTTGTTTTCAGATTGTTTCAGAAATTGAGTTTATGTCCCATTTAAATTCCTATTTTCCCTAGATTTATATACTCTCCTGTGTACAACCATTTGTTCCTTGGTTTTCTGAAGTCTAACAAAACTTGATATAAAAAAAAAAATGTTTACCTTTAAATCATTTTCCATGTAGCTCTCTTTTCTTTTGTGTATTTTGTGTTAACTTCAATAGTTGAGGGCCCTGCATTTTTAGCTACCACCTCACAGCCCTGACCTGTAGCTTTCCCCATATTGTATATAACCACAGAGAGGACTCTGATGTTAAATACAAAAGAGAAATAGGAGTGTTGTAAGGTCATATGCTTCTTGCATAAGGGATTTCAAAGGAAGCAATTGTTTAAAGGACTGGAAGATGACAGAAAATAATCTGTGTAATCCAACAATCAAAACCTGTATTCATTAGCAGAGGGAACTTTGTTGGGTGCCTCAGAAAATGGAAAGGTGAGTAGTCAAACTGAGAGCAGCTCTTTAATTTCCCACATTTCAAGGCGCAAAGAATAGGCTCTGTGTGTTTGGACTATTGTAGTTTTGACTTTCATATTTCTAAACCTCAGGATTTAGATCTGAATCTTGAAAGTGATTCAGACTTTCGCCAGTTCTCCTGTCCTCAGCTGAAATACAATGTCGAGTTTTTTTGAAATAATTGTGCAGCTATGACCATTCCTTCAATAAGGCATTTTCTACATGAGCAGAATTCTTTGAAGTGTGGAGCCATGAAGATGGTGAAGGCCAAAGGTGAAAGCTGTGCAATAGAAGTGTACATTCCAGTCAGAGAACGGGTTGGAGGGGTGAAGGAATTAGTCTATTGATATTCAGTGCTTTGACCTGCTAACAATAACTGTGGCGCAGGGGTTATAACAGCGGCACATCCCTACATTGTGTATCAGTGGAGAGAGACAGACCTTATCTGCTTTAGTTCGCTTCGGAGGAAAAATCAGCAGGGCTTTTGCCATGTGGTCACCAGCCGCCGCTGCTGGGGAGAATGGGGAAAAAATTGTTCATAATTTCTCCATCGTTGCATTGGGTTTAATAATAAGTAAGCTGCAGATCTGCAATATGACGAGCATTTTTCAAAATGTGATGCTGGGAGAGAGAAAATAAATTAATAGGGTATTCTGTGCTGGATTTTAAAGGGCATATAGACTAAGGAAAGCAACTCCCTGCTGTTTTTTTCCCCTTTAAGATAAAAAAAAAAGTCCTCTTTTTCACTTTGAAAATATTTTTTCTAAAAAAATAATCAAAGCAACACCAACAATTTTTTGACACCAGAGAATACTTTTCCCTTGGTATACAGCACATTTATAACACAGCTCAGCTAGCCCTGTGGGTAAAATTTTGTGCTGGGGATCTGCAATTTTACTAACACAAACCCAACAAGATTTAGCCCATACAATGGAAAAGGCACTAGCCAGTTCACATCTTGCTGGCAAGGCATGCTCTACTCTGACTCTGGTTCTGCCTCCAACCTCTCCAGCGAACAATCATTTCCCAGATCTCTGGTTTTGCTTTGTCTCTTGCTGTTTGTCACCTCCTTGGCAAGCCTGGCATATCAGCTAGACGCTAGCATAATGTATTTAATAAATCAGTAAAGTATTACGTAGCATGAGGCACAAATCGGCAAACAGCTTAGATTCTATTTGTTCTTACGATTGCAAAATTAAGACACATAAGGTAACTTGATGACATCACTTAGTTTATTTGTTTGGCCAGTGCAGGACCATTTTCAGGTTGTGGTCTGGCTTCTTTTTTGCGGATTCAAACTGGAAACTTGTGGATTTTTTGCCCCTCATATGAAATAAATCTTGAGATTACCATTCTACCTTTCCTAGTAAAACCTCCTCTGCAGGTGCCAGCCCACAGGAGTCACAGGCCTAAGATCCATGGGCTGCCTGAGCTGCTCACTCAGAGGCAGAAGTGCTGGGTTGTTGCTGGCCAGGGATCCCAGGTGTGGCAGTGAAATACCTGCCACGTTATTACAGAGCAGACAGACAGCAGCTGTAGTGCTTAAGAAATACTCTGGCAAATGCCAATCATACTCATTCCCAAGGACTTTGAAAAGATGAAAAAGGGGTTTGCACTTGGCAACAAGATGCGAAGATTTTGGAAAAAAAAAAAGAGCTTTTAGCTCTGTGGCTGAGCTCCCAAGGCTCGCCAGGGAGATGAAGTCCTGATATTTCTAAAGAATAAATAGTATGCTTTACCTCCAGGAGCTGGTCAGAGATGCAGTAGTGACTCAGGACCTGGTTGGTACTTTATCTATTGAGTCAATCTGCACTTTATTAACTTACTTCTAAACAACTGTCCAAAAACCCCAGGCCAGAAACTAGTGTCCTTTGTTTAACATACTCAAGAAGCAGCTTCATAATGGCGACCAAGAGGACAGAGAGATCACCTTTAATTTTGTATGTGCTAATTCAAAGGCTGCTTCAGCCAGAAGGAAAGGTATTTGAGTTCAAATAACATTCAGCATGGTCGTAATTGCAGATGAGGTGCCATCTGGGTAGTAACCTGCCCAATCTCTAATGGAAAGCCAACTGAAAAGCTACTGTAAAAACCTACTCCCAAGCAAATGAGAACCAATAACAGGTTCTCATTCAAAATGGAGATTTTAATCCTGTCAGTGTTGACTTGAATCACACATTAAAATAAAGCAAGCCTTCCAAGCCCCTCATTAATAATTCCTAAACATAACACTGAGTGAACTAATATGCTGAGCTGGCAAATTGTGAGCTGTTTGAATGGCTGGTGTGGAGCATTCAGCCCAGCCTGTACAAGCAGTTTTCTTCAAAAGATCATAAACCAAATCATTTCAACCATCGTTTTGATATATTTTGCTGCAATCACATCTCTTTTTTGCAGGGCCACTGACAGAATGGCTACAGGCACTGGTGGCTCTTCAGCATGCAGAGCCATGGGGGAGCTCACAAAAAATCACAAGCTTTGCCCAATGTGGCATTTCGTTACTTTACCCCAAGGTGAACTTCAGAGAGGAAATTTAGGAGGAGGAATACTCCCAAACTGTTTGAGTAGGGCTCTGATATGCCAAAGGCTATCTCCAGTTAGTTAGGTAGATCCTGCTTTACAAAAGACTAGAGTTGATTCAATTCTTGTTAGCATTTTAAATTTCAAGCCCAATTATAGATTTTTAATAGTTTTAATTTTTTTGTAATTTATTTTTTTAAATAAAACCAAAGTTGACATAGTGGTCAATATACTAACCCTGGACTTGTAAAAGCTATATTCAAATTTCTACTCTACCCAGACCTCTTGTGTGAGCCTGGGTAAGTAATTTCACATCTCCCTGCCTCAGTTTCCCACTTGTGTAGTAGAGATTAAATTATTTGTATAACTCCTAAGGATATAGTGAACATGATGATCTGACAAATCTCAGTCTATCTGGATTACTGTCTTTTGTGTTACTGTAGTGTTGAGCGTGTTTCATCAGGTTTTACACAAAACATAAGAAAATGAGGAAAAATCCTCAGAGAGCTGCTGATTGAAGGAAGAAATAGATACAGACAGATGAGAAAGTCCAGTAAGATAAGGAAGCATTATTAATCAACATGACAGGTTGTGATCTTCAAAAACCAGCAGCCAAATAGTTAAAAATGAAAGTTTTCAGTGGTGTAATCTAAGGCTTTACCATGAATATTTAAGAGATGCCTCTCTCAAGAATGAAGGCCAGTGTGGGAGATAACACAAAGGTGTTTGAAATTGAACAATTAGGCTGATTAGTTAAAGCTTAGATATTTTTCTACATATGCAAAATAAACAACTAGGGCACCAGTGGGAGACAGGGAACAGACCACATCAGTTAAGTGTGGCTTATAATACTCGTGTTTGCAGCTCTGTTATTATGCTTTCATTAAAGTTATTAACAGATCTGTTATGAAACTACTGTTGTGAGCCCTGTCCAGCACAGCCTGCTCGGCTAGTGGTCAGCTAATGGTTCGAATGAAGCGTGAGAGGAGAAGCCACATCTTTTTCTCAGCTGCCCCTGTTTTACTTCCCCCTCCCAACCCTGTACTGAATTTCTAGTGGTTTTCTTTAATTTCACATATTGAAAAGACTGAGTGATCCTTTTCCTCAGATGGTCTTTCTAGAACCCCCAACAGAGTGTGAATAATTATTCCCACTCTGTTGGGGCTTTGATAAGACTCTTATGGCTGCCTTTTGCTCAGCCTCTCAGCCTTTGTTCCTGCTAAAGTTCTTTTCTTTCTTATGAAAAAAAAAAAGGAAAAAAGGTAAAAACTGTAACATCATCAAGCGAAACTGCAATTTCAGTAATAGTAATAACAATAAAAATATTGACTTGAAAAGGCTTGGTTGAATCCCTCTGGTAAGTGTGTAATCATCATGTGTTTACTTCTATTTTTAAAGAGAGCACAAATTAGAAAAAGAATTAATTGGAAGGGAGTTTGAGAGGTGTCTGAATACGAACTCTGACTTCTGTCTGTTAGCAGTGCGCTGGCCATCTAGTTTTGGTTGCATACAATCTGTAATATTTAATGGATGTCACAGACTTGGAAGTTTGTGCAGCCTTTTTGCGAGTCTTGAGAAACAAGCATATTTAGAAACATATGTGAATAAACCGGGAGGCCCTGCAATAATGGAATCAAAGCACATCGCTGCCTTCTCTTCCCCACTGAAAAAGGCACAGAAGGTATTACTGTTGACTAAACAAAAAGCTTTGTCTGAACGTATGTATGCTCTGATGCTCACGGGACTCGGGAAAGAGGTTAATCCTAAATTCAAACATCCCTTGAAACACTGATTAGCTATCTTAATACAAAGGACCACACATTACAAAGGAGACCATTTTAACCTTTCTATCTCAGTTCATGTTCTACCAAACAAACAGGCCAAACTCTGTTCCCCGTTACTGTAACGGCAGCCTGAGGTAATTCAATAAGGCTTATCCAGGTGTAACTGTAGGCACACTGCGGCCTAATGCGCGCACACACAATGACAGAAGGATAAAAGGAGGAATAGCTTCAAGAA
Source organism: Todus mexicanus (assembly GCA_013389965.1). Taxonomy (NCBI): domain Eukaryota; kingdom Metazoa; phylum Chordata; class Aves; order Coraciiformes; family Todidae; genus Todus; species Todus mexicanus. The sequence continues at coordinate 8,310 of WEIS01013257.1, read as the reverse complement.
AATAGGTTATTCCAGACTTTTCAAAGGCAACCTGTAGTTGATGTTTGGGTCTATTAGTAGAATTAAATATACCTGAAGCCTATATGTTTCCAGAGTCGTCTTATTTTAGGCGTTGCAGCGCTGGGTAGCGGCATGAGATCAAAGTAATGGAGCATACAGATATATTGGCGTTTTGAGATTGGAAGATAAATAATTCATACATTGAAAACAGAGTTGGGTTGGGGATATTATAGATTAATTTCATCTCACACTTTTTTTCCTCTCTCCCTCCCCTTCTTTTTTTTGCTAGTGGGAGACCTACTGCCCTTGTCCCTTTCTTCTGATTTCTGAATCTGCCACAGGCACTGTTAGAATTACAGCAGTGATAAGAAAAAATCAGGCGTGGGATTTGAATTAATGCTTTTAGACAAATCTCCATTCCATCTCTAATTCTAATGCTAATTACATTTGCAGATCAAAGCCTGTTCGTTAAAGTTTTGCTTTTGAATACATGTAAAGATTTTACTTTTTTGTTTGATTTTTTTTTTCCCCATTTTTGGAGAAATGCTTCTTCCAGTAGAGACCAGATGTTCCTAAAATATCCCATTGGAACAGCACAGCTTTGGTTCTCTGTTTTCCTTTCTTTGAATCTTTTGTATGCATAGGGTACAGCATTGTTCTGTTACTGTATAGGCAATCCATCTTTCTGACTTATTTGGATTCTGTTTAGAAAAAGCCACTGATAACTTAATAAGAGAGTGCAAATAATTGCAAATATGTTTAACTGCATGCTCAGCATTGCCAACTGCAGGTAGTCAAAATTTGTATCAGCTTCAATGAGATTATGAGATTACAATGAAGAGATTTAAAATATACACCTATTGACAACTGAGTTCTTATTTTCCCTCTGACTCAGATTTATGTGACTTACACGTGCTATCTGCTTCCACAGCTTAGAAATAGAGGTTATTTCTTCTTGACTTTTTTTTTTTTTTCTCCTACCATTCTGACACGGGCTTCTCATATTTGGGGTTGCGGAAACAGAAACATAAATATCATGCAGCTCCTAATAAAACCATAAAATCTCAACAGAGACACAAGTCTCATTGCACTCCAATTTAAGCTCGGCATGTCCATACATGCTTGTAGGAGCAGAGCCTATTTTGCAAGTGTCAGATAACGAAAGTCAGGGAAAGTCAGAAATTTTTACCACCACAACGTAAGTCAGAGATTTTTAACACCAGAGCCTCAGGGGTTGTAGCAAAAGAGTATGAGCTCATTTCGGGAGGAAATAAAAAGAAGGAAAAAGAGAATGGTGGAATCGAAGTGTGAAAAGAGGGGATTAGGTGGTGAAAGGGGCTGGGTTGCGTGCGGGAGGAAGCAGAAAAGGTTCAGAGGGGGAAAAAGCCAATTAGTGGAGTATAAATCTAAAAAAGCCAATTTCTGAAATAAAGAGGTGTTAACTTAAGTCAGCTAGAGAGAGGATTAGTCAAGGAAGTGACAGGCTGCCGTTAGGAAAGAGTGGGATTCTTAAAGCTGATCAGGACTGAAAACAACTACCCTATATTACATTTATTTATAAGGTATTTAAACTGTATAATGAAAGCCAGTCCCTTTTCTAGGCACGACACAGGCTCCTTCCATCACGTCCCCCCCAAGAGGTGTGCTGTAGATAGCCGAATTCTGGCTTCTATCTGCAGGCAGCAGCAAAGGGCCTGCTGACTCAGGCGAATTGCTTGTGGAATCTCCTTAGATGTCAGGCACAGTGTGACTCTTCCTATCTTCGCAGCAACAGGAAAACAGTCAACAAGAATCATTACCTCAGCTACGGCAGAGCTGTTCAGTGGTTTCCAGTCCGTCAGATCTGACAGTCGCAAAGTACAAAAGGTCCCTGCTCAGCGTGGGGCAGCCTTTCTGTACCTTTCCCCAAACACCTAGGAGTATTTCAGACTCGATCCTGGTACAGTAGCTAAAATCCTCCTGCACACATGATAGTAAATAGCGTTATAAATGCCTATTGCACCACCAAAAATCTTTGGGGTCCCATCACCAGGAATCCTTTCCTTGGATTTTTTTCTCCAAGATGTGTATTAAGTTAAAGCATTTTGGGTTTCTCCCATGGCAGAGTCTGTTACTATCTCCCTGCCACCACCACAGTGACTTGCAGCTCATCTACCTGGGCAGACATGACATTGTTATTCATACATAACCGTGTAAGGAAAAAGAAGAGTAACAGACATTGCTTCTTGCCCATTTGGTATGGACATCTTTCTTTTTGCAATGGGAGACTGAAAAGTCAAGAAGGCAGAAATCAAACCGGAATCAAATTCTGCTCACATGCATCCACAGACATTTGCAATCAAGTCAGTAACTTCCAGTTTTAGTCAATGAACACAGAAACTTTTGGATATAAACTGGCAACCCTGAAAAATCTCTCCCAAGAGACTCTGTATTTGGCAGGATGCACACGATTACCTGGATGTTAAGAGATCACGTAAAGTGCTGCCAGAACAAACTGCTTGCAATATACAACTAGTACTACTGATATACAATCCCCAGAAATGTCAGTATTTATTTCTGAATGGCATTTGCTGCTCTCTCACTTATTCCTTAGAAGTTTACAGACATAGACATCAAACTTGCAACTACAGGGATTTCCCATTGACACAGGTTTACTAGAAAATACATAACTAGAAGAAATTCTCTTCCCTTCTGTCTTCCACAGTGCTGCTGATGGAACAAAATATGTTAGCTAGATTCATTGTGCCATCCTACAGCTTACGGTTAGGAAGCATCTGCATACAGTTGGAAGATACAGTTCCATATGGTAAAAAGAATAAAAACAAAACCATGAAATGTAACAGGCCAAGCTTTCAGCTGGGTAAATCAGTATTTCTCCCTTAGACTCAATGGAACCATGCCTATTTATATCATCTAAGCATCTAGACAGTTATCTGGGCTTGCCAGCTCACTGTAGGGATAAACATAGCTTTAAACTATTAAATGTTCATTAGGGGCAAGATGGAAAGAATAGCAGAAGCCAAAACTCAGAACCAGTCAGCATTTATGCTTTTGTTCTTTTGTCAAATGAAACATTAACATTTTGCGGAACATCTTTTTCTGCACGAGTAAGCGTAAAACCTACTGTAAATATTGGTTAGATCTACTGGGGAGTTATTTTATCTATGAATTTGGGGTTGGTTTTTTTGCTTACTGGTATGTCAGCCTTCTTAGCATAGCACAGTTATCTCAGTACAAAAGTACCTTACACTTATCACTAAACTTACAGGAGTCCTAGATGTGATACGGATAGCTTAATCGGTGAAACTACTTCATAATGGTTTCAAACTACCATACTGTGATACAAAATCACATGTATACAAGACCTAACCTGCAACCTACCTCTAACATTAATCTGACTGTGAACACCTGGAAACCAGAAAAGGACAGGAGCAGTTAGTCCAAAAAATGTAATTTCCACATTATGCCTTGGAGACTGAAATTACCCTAGCATAAAGAAACAGCAAAAAGACTCGTACACCGTGGATGGCTCATTTAAATCACAGTCAGATTCGGCACCCTCTGGCCCTCCAAAGTCACCCTTGATTCATGCCCTGCAACTTCATGGTGGATTCTAGCCACAAGGAATATAAAGCAAATCTAAGCCTGAAGTGTCAGCAATCCACCCTTTTGTTGGTTTTATCACTTGAGGTAGTCTCCTCTTGTGTTGGAGCATTGCCATGATGGCTCACACACAATTGCATTTGCGAACTTGGACATGCACATGTTACAAGCTATCCTTTAAATGAGTGTAAGAAGGCATCTCATAACCCCGAAGAAAAAGTCTTTCAACAGGTATAGAGCCAGAATGTGTTTCCTGGGTTTTTTCAAAGCTTTTAGAAAACGCGATAGAAAATAATAGCTGATAATGCAAAATAAAGAGGAAAAGAGAAGAACTAGGAAAAATCTTTAAACCAAACCCTTTTTTAAGGTTGGTGCTTTCTTTTACCCATATAATAATGTTTCAGCTGCTAGTTAGCTTTCCCCTAATGCTGTGGCTCTAAAGATTTTTTGCTATGACCACCCAGCTTTCTCTCCCTGAGGATGGATATGGCAAGCTGCTCATAACCCTGTTACACTCATGGTAGCCACCACCCTTAGGCCGTGGCTCTCACATTTACAATGTCTGTCCTAATAAATCTCTCACTTTTCTGGTTCAAAGTTCTACTTCCAGATTTTCATGTATTTTGGGGTTGAACGAGGACAGGGAGATTTGTTTTGTGAGCATCATTCTTCTAAAGGCATGAAGAAACTCAGCCAATAAAGAAGGTATTACAGCATCTTCTGAAGATGAGTGAACTGAGAAGAATCTCTCTCTGGCTGAGAAACGAAGAAGGAAACCTAAGAGGACTTGTCAAGTCTTTAAGTCATTAATTTCTGTGGTTTCCCAACTAATAATGAAGTCTCATTATCAGCACATTTGGATCCAGTTATGCAGTCTCTCAGGCAGGATGACACAGTGTTGTGAACCATTGCTATAGCAATGGCAATCCCGATCTTAAGGAATAGCACGTGGCAGGTGTAGAAGCAGCCCAGCAGGAACCAGCCATGCTGCCTCCAACGCTACACATCGGGGTGTGTCTGCAGGTGTGTTCTCCTCGATTGCAACAGGATCAAACGACAAAGGAGCAGCATCACTGTTGAATGAAAATGGGCTTTTACAGAGCCCTCACTGCACCATTAATAGCAATCGTTAAGATGTGAGGCCTATTTTTCCTTGTGTATCTTATATTTTACTATGATCCTTGTCATTAAATACACGGGATGAATTATTTTTACAATACGTCATTGAGATGAAAGAGTACTACCCTTTTTAACAGATGGAGAATTGCCCAGAGATATTGACTCTGGAAGGATTCATTAATTTAAGCTTTGAGACACTGAAGGCCTGATTTTTTTTCAGAATAGTTTTTATTATGAAGTGTAAATTGCTCTGCACTTCTGCAAATCAGACTTAAGAGTCTCCGATTAGATGTGAACTGGGGACAACATCAATTAACTACCTTTTCTGAAATATATGGTTTCAATGATTGCACCGGCATTATGTTCTACGCTAAAGTCAGTTTTGCAGGACAGCTTCCTTAACTAAGAAACCATCTTTCTGAAAGCTTGTGATAAAACACACTTAAAATTCTTCATGAATTCTTCTTCAATTCTCGGTCCCATTGACTCTAAGTGCCAATCTCCTTATCCTGATAATTCCGGTCTTATCACAATGTTCATGCAATTAAAGTTCTCCAGGGTCTTCACATTCCCCTCTCACTTTGACACTTCTGCTTTCTCCTGACACTCTCCTGACACTCCTACTTCCTCCTCTGGTTTTCAGTATCTCTTTGTCCAGTCAGTCTCAGGGAGGGAGCAGGTGAAAGGACAGTTCAACCAAATCCAGACTCGGTGAGAGGTTGAAGTATTCATACTGCTCATAAATCTTCAGAGGCTTTGGATGATAAACTCTAGCAAGTTCCTGCTGCATGTGTGTGAACTGCAATAGCTTCAGTGCTTTTATCTTCAATAACTTAATAGGAGTCTTCAAAGGACAAGCAAAAAGCCCATACACAATGCAAAGAACATCCTCCTGCCAAACTTCAAGTCCTCACTCCAAAGTATAAAGTCTCTAGAGTGTTTCAAAGTAAATCTTTTCAGATTTCTTAGCGCAGGATCATACTATGGCTAATGTTGGTCACCTTTAATAACAGGTTGCAATACCAGCTCTGCCTGGGATGCAAGCCTTTGAATCCATGGACTAAGTTATATTCCTAGAGGCATATCTGCAGCTTTTATCTACATCTGTGGCTGCCACATGTACGCATCTAAAGACTTTTTTTTTTCTTTCAAATGAAAGTCAGGATTCCAGTTTGCTTTCACTTAACTTAGTAAGCTGGCTCTAACATCCCCAAATGGTGTTTCCCCACATTATCAAGAAGGTCTGATCAGCTCACGGCAGCTGCAATATAATTGTGACAGAGAAATTCTTTGTCTTTTGAAGTGTCCATCCTTTCTGCTTTGCTCACTTTCCGCTTGCAGTAATTTCCTCCACCATTCAAGCACCACGGAAGTTCTAATTGACAAATGGGAAAACTAATCTGGTTATTAGCTGGAGCACAGGCTTTGCAGCAGCTTCCCAGGGTGAGCTGTACAAAGAGCTTTCTTACTTGGGAAAATACTGACCTGGGCGTTGTCAAATCTCTTGCAGAGACAGGTCAGGTGAGTCTCTGATCACATATTAAACAAAAGTAATTATCTTAATTCAAAGTAGTTTAAAAGAAAGAGAATAAAAGGTTTCCTATGAAAGATTTAATAGCAGATTTCATATTAAGGGATTTAAATGTGGACTTAAGTTCACTAAGATGGAAAATTACTACATAAAATATGCAGGAAAATTGAAGTTGGTCACAAACGAGGACAGTTTACTGTTAACTCTTCCAATCTAGATAGTGAAGGAACAGGTTAAATGTCTGGGATTTCAGGAAGGGAGGCAGTTTATAACGAGTAGAAAAACAAGCCAAGTTCTGTTCTTCAGGTGAGAACCAAGCAGCTGTAAAATATCTCCGTATCTCCTGAAATAAAGCTAGATTGGCACAGGACTTTACATAATGACCAGCTTCTCCTGCAGTGGAGCTTGAACACAAAATCTGCAGCAGAATAAATGCCAGTACATTTTGCTGTAGATTTCCTGCAAGTCTATTTTCATGCATTCTTTCAACCTGCCAGTGGTCCAAATAGACTGCAAAATCCAGAATGAAGTACATTAATTTATAAAGTCACTAATCTCTAATATCTTGTAACCTAAATCTTAGTTTCTTCATTGAGCCTCATAGTTCATAAAGTTTAGTCCTGCAAATATGAGTATCACCCAACAGCCAAAGTGCCTTGTTCTGTCTTCTCTGCTAACCAGCAGTGACGTTTTGAATCTGCATCTGACACACTCAGTTTCATCTCAATCCCCGTATTACTACAGGAGAAGTAAGAATATTATTTTCAAGGAGAAAAATGAATTGTTTAAAGTTGATGAATGTGTAGGGAGTGAAAGACAGCTGAGCTTGCACGGACCCTAAGAAAGGATGTTTCCAGTAAACTGTCAAGCTTGCATAGCTTGTGCAAGTTATGCACGTGTAGAGTGAGGAAAATGGACTCCAATTAATGTGGTTATAGAGGAAAATGCTGCTTCTAGTATATTGTTCCCCAGCTGAGCTGAGAGTGACTTCCCAAGATAAGACCCTGCTGTTACTCAGCTTCTAAATAAGGCAAGAGGAGATTGGGTGATGGGAGGTTCAGATGGCAAAGTGAATTTGCCTTGGTGAATTTGAAGTGCTTACATTGCAGTCTGCAGTTCAGCCGTTTACCTGGTTTCTGGGTGTTTTTTTATTTACTGTCAATTTAACAAACCTTGTCCTCTGTTGATAAGGAGTCTTAGTGCTCAGCTTAGTCCACCGATTTCCCCTCTGCCGCCCCAAGCTTTTATAATGTAGCATTCGTTTTGGTGACTACAATATATTTGTTTGTAAGCCCTCAGACTGGGCAGCAGTGGTGCATGTTAATTCATTAAACCCGACAGAATGTAAAATTACAGCACAACAAAACTAATGCTGTCCCTGTACTGATGTATAATTAAAGCATGGTCATCCAGGGAAACTTGAGTTCCCTTCTTCAGGGAAACCTTTTGTAATTCAGAGAAGTTAAAACCACTAGTTATTCATGTAGGTTAATTCTCTCTCCAGTATCTTCTCTTAGATAGGTATCTTGTGAAGGATCTCTGATGTGGGCAAATAGTATGATCAGCATCTATTCCACCTCAGGCTCTGATTTCACAAGCTTAACAAAACTGGATTGACTCCATATTAGATGAACAGACTTCTAGCAAAAGTGACATAACAAGTTCAACTTGGTCCTGATCACAACCAGTCACAGTATCACAGTATCACCCAGGTTGGAAAAGACCTATAAGATCATCCAGTCCAACCTTTAACTCTAATCTTTATCACCCCTAAGACATATCTCTAAGCACCTCATCTATATGACTTTCAAACACTTCAAGGGANCCCTAAGACATATCTCTAAGCACCTCATCTATATGCCCTTTAAACACTTCATTGGTACTTTCAGAAAGAACTGAGGTGCTGTGCACTCTCTTCTGAGTGAATCTTTTTCTATTCTCTTCACCAAAATGGATGAAGTTACGCTGTGCCTGCTGAAAGCTTCCTTGTAGCTTAACCAGTAAACTGTTCTTTCCCATTTCCTATCCAGGAAATCCAATCCTATCCTATCCTATCC
>WEIS01013204.1:0-21823 GCA_013389965.1 Todus mexicanus | reverse complement strand
AAGCCTTGGGTGCTTCACATGCTATTTACAGTTACTATGTCAAATGCTTTTCTGTAGGAGGTTAAAGTATCTTCATCTGTAAGGGTTGTTTTTCTTCACCCAGGTGGTTCTTCCAACTTTTATCCTGGAACGAAGGTCGCTGTTGGAAATGTATGCTGACTTTTTTGCACATCCCGACTTATTTGTCAGGTAACTGATTTTTAAAGTAGAGCAGTAAGTGGTTCTAATATTGTTTATGGCCCCTGTGGGCTTCAAAAATAGTCCACGTAAGTGAAACTTACAGTTGTAAAAGAAACAAATGTGTAGAAACCTTTCCTATATTTGAAAAATCTGCTCATATTTCACTTTGCCTGTCCTTCTTTTCTCTCTTTTGGCCCCTGTAGCATCAGTGACCAGAAGGATCCAAAGGAGCGAATGGTTCAAGTGGTTAAGTGGTACCTCTCAGCTTTTCATGCAGGAAGAAGAGGGTCAGTTGCTAAAAAGCCTTACAATCCCATCCTGGGCGAGATCTTCCGATGTCATTGGGTATTACCGGGCACTGAAGGTGAAGATGACACGGTTAGTTTCTTGTGGTATGTTTTTTGGTGCGTAGAATGCACACGATTAATTCCCAAAGCTGTATTAATTTACTGATTGAAATGGCTTATGCTGTGTTTTATGCAAAATCAGCAAACTGTGGCAATTTCTTCACTGATTTCTCCAGTTCCTTCCTCCTTTTCTTTGGACAGAAGTTTAAAATATCTTGCGTAACAAAATTTGAGCTATTAGGTTTTTAAGAACAATTTGACCTGTCGAAAATGTTCTCTTTTTTTTCCCCCGAAGTGTTTCATAGCACTGCTATGAATTCCTTTCCTCCCCAAATTCTGATTTTATTACTTTTTTAATAATTTCTCTAAACCCATGTGTTTTTAAGAGTGTGGAGTACACTTTTTATGATTTTCCACAGGAAATTATTGCTGCTTTATGGTTTTGGTGATTGTTATTAATATGCATATCAAACTTTATCAGAAGCAAAAATGAAAACAATTTCATATATACGTTTTTAGAATAATAAAAATGCTTTAGAAGCCTTTAAACATTTTAGAAGCCTTTAAACATAGAAGCAAAGAAGTTGGTTGGAAGCAGCCAGTGTTTTGTGAACAGTGTCAGTGCTGAAAATCCTCTTTCCTATCATGTAGGAGCCAGTTTCAGAAGGACCAGTTCCTTGGGTCAGTAAAAGCAACGTAACATTTGTGGCAGAGCAGGTCTCTCATCATCCTCCAAGTAAGTTGCAAATAACTTTGCTAATAGATAACGGCATTTGGATGGGAGTGACAGTGAAATCAGCTCTCGGTTTAAATCTTGGATTTACATTTTTCTCTCCAAATTTAAAAGCTGAAAGTTTTCTATATAAGCCATTTGTGTGGGAAACAAATTGCAAACTCTGTTGCCACATAAGTATGAGGCACTTGGAGATAATTTCCTGACGAATGAATTTGAAAACCATAGCATTAATGTCTCCTGCTGCTATTTTTAATACCTTTTTCTTCAGTTTCAGCATTTTACGCGGAATGTTTTAACAAGAAGATACAGTTCAATGCTCACATATGGACCAAGTCAAAATTCCTAGGAATGTCTATTGGGGTTCATAACATAGGACAAGGTATGTGTGTGTAAATGCACCATAGAAGAGAAATGCACGTCCTGCAGTGAATTAAACATAAGGAATGTTTCATTTTATGTAATTTGAGGTTACGTATCTAGGAATTAGCGATTCCTTCTGCACACTTGGTGTGCTGAAATTACTTAGGGTCCAGTTTTTCACGTAAAAACAACTCGCCCTGCCTTCTCTAGACACCAGGCATTCCCAGCATCCAATTAAAGCTCTTCACCTTTCCTTTGTATGGTACCTGGGTTTAGTGAATTCTTTCAGGAGATGATTAGGAAAAGCTTTGTAGAGGTTTGGCTGGTGCATTTTAAAATCTATTTTTCTTTTTCTAGGGTGCGTCACATGCCTAGATTACGATGAACATTATATTTTGACCTTTCCTAATGGCTATGGAAGGTAAGCAAATGTTCTATTTGGTATTTTTATTTTTAATACCCCCTAATATTTCATGCTTCATATTTATCAGTTAAAAGGTTATAATTCTATACACCCATTTCTAATTGCAGGTCTATTCTCACTGTGCCCTGGATAGAGCTTGGTGGCGAATGCAGTATTAATTGCTCAAAGACAGGTTATAACGCTTCCATCATCTTCCACACAAAACCATTTTATGGAGGAAAGAAGCACAGAATTACAGCTGAAATTTTGTAAGCAGGGTTCTTCAGTTTATCTCAGTTTTTCCTCTGCTTAAATGCTGTGGGTTTTTTTCAAGACAGTCAGGAATGTAAAATACAGGAACAGCTACACCCAATAACTTAGCTCATGATTACCTGTCATGGGATGCCGCTCTATAGGCAAGATTTGTGTGAGGAAACCTGCAGAGGCCTGCATCCTGCCTTGGCCTGCTCTAAAATGTTCTCACCTGGTACCAAAAGGAATTTAAATTTTCACTCCTGAATTATCTGAGCAGAGAATTCAGTGGAGTTTCTTATCTTATTTGGAAATCTACTGTAACATAAGTAAGTGATGCTGACAAAATGAGATCCATAACTTGGTTTTAAATCACTTCATAACGTGCATTGATAAGCATCATTTGGGAACTAGTGTTTGCGTTTCCCAGGAGTCTGACAAAGAAGCTTTTGAGTTTGTGAAACCTTTTTAAGCTTAACTTACTACTGTAAATCCGTTTCAAAAGCCTGTAACTACTTTCCTAAACTCTAAATGCAGATACAGCCCTCAGGCAAGGCCTGTCTTATCCTGCAACAACACCTCCTTTTGAAGTTCATCCATTTCAACTAATTAACGGAAACCCTTCCCCCTTGTAAACAGAACCCTCGTCTTCTCTGTATCGGTGATGGACATTTTAAGGGCTGATCTAAACCACACTGTACAGCAACTGGGATAAAGATTTAATCCTTTAGGGTCTTTCAATTCCTGTAAAACAACTGCAAAATGACTGTTTCTTTCTGTTTAGTTCTCCTAATGACAAGAAACCCTTCTGCTCAATTGAAGGAGAATGGAACGGTGTCATGTACGCCAAATACACAACAGGGGTAAGGCAGCCTTTATTTCTTTTATCTTTTCATTAGGAATGGAAGATTGTACTTAAAGTTCAGGATTTTGTTGCTGTTGTTGTTTTAAAAAACAAATATTAAGAGTTAGGAACCTTTATAAAGCTGCCCGAGAGACAACAAAAATGATGAATTCAGGATAAAAATCCTGAATTTATTCTGAAGGTAACCTATTTTTTATAGCAAGAACAGAATGTGAAGAATGATGTGGTGTTGTTTTTTCATGTGTTTCCCAACAGCCAGTGTGAGTGTATAAATTTGAAGTCGAGATAAAGAACTGATATTAAAAAAATCTTGCTTTCTAGGAGAATACTGTCTTTATAGATACCAAGAAAATGCCTACAATTAAGAAGAAGGTAAGGAAATTGGAGGACCAAGACGACTTTGAGTCTCGCTGGTAAGGACTTTAGTTAAATGGGCTAATTAAGAGGGGGTTTTTAGACTGAAGTTTGTAGTCCACAGTCTGGCTCACGGTGCACTTGATGCATTCACCGCATGGGCATTTGTGCTCTTCATGAGCTGCTGCCGCAGGACAGAGCCAAGGTACAAGCAGGTTGGGGTTTTAAGGGGGAAGAGGAGACCTATAGTTCTTGGTTTGAAATAGGAAGGAAATGCTCCTCTCTGAGCATGGTGAGACACTGGAACAGGTTGCCCAGGAAGTTGTGGATGCTCCATCCCAGAATGTGTTCAAATCCAGGTTGGATGGGGCCTCGAGCAACCTGGTCTAGTGGGAGGTGTCCCTGCCATGGCAGGGGGGGTTCCATGATTCTATGGTCCTCATGGGGATCAGGTGTTCCAGGGAGGTCCAGAGAGCTTTGCTACAGCCTCCCCAGTCCTGGCGAGAGACAGCGCAGTTCTGGCTTAATATATATTGAGGTTTTTCTGTCCTTTTAATGAAGTGAGACCTGCCTTAATTCAAATAAATATTGATGACAAATAGCCGGTAATATGTCTCTATGATCTTGTAGCACTTTTTCTTCTATAAAGCAGTCTCCATTCAATTTTCTTTTTTAAGCTTATGGAAAGATGTAACCTACAACTTAAAAATTAGAGACATCGATGCAGCCACAGCTGCAAAGCACGCGCTTGAAGAACGACAAAGAGCTGAAGCCAGAGCCAGAAAGGAGAACGAGACCTCATGGGAAACAAGGGTGAGCTTTATTCCAAGAGTGTAAATAACCACCCTCGAACCTGCAGCATTTGTTCCTTTCCCACCGAGTCATAAAAAGCTTACATCTGCTTATTCCCTTTTATTTCCAGTTATTCCATGAAGACGGCGAATGCTGGGTTTACGATGAGCCGCTATTGAAACGACTTGCTGCCAGTAAACATTGAGTGGGCTTCAAACCAGAAAAACATTCAAGCCTTGGCTTAGCGAAGTTTACATCTGATACCAAGAGAGTCACCAGTTATCATGTACGTACGGTTCGGAGAACCTGCCCCCTCCAACTGCAGTGGTTCCTATCTCAGGGATACTGGACTTACTGATGCAGATAAGCAATTAAATGAAACAAAACACAAAGCGTCTCGGCTATGCGGTAACTTAGAGTGGACTGCGCTATGCTGGTAGTGTATTCAGGCTTCAAAGGCAGGCTCTTGGCGCCCTGATACCCATGCTCTAAAGCACGGAGAATCTGGGCCGTGAAGCAGATACACTCTGTACAACCACTGTGAAGGCCACGGCATTGGTATCAGTTGCATAATAGTCCTGGGTCCTACGTATTTAAGAAACCAGAAACAAAAATGCAAGACGTCATTTAAATCTAGCTAACGTTTGCAACGTGTAAATATGAGGATTCCTTTGACGGGACAATTTGTTAGAAAACGCTACGTAAATGTTATCTTCCACCTGTATGATAATCAAATCTTTTGGCATTTCAGTGTCTTGCCCAAAATAACTTTGTTATTTTGAGATTAAAATGTAACCATAGATAATTCTACTCGATGCATCTTAAAGCTTCATAAAATAGATTTTTCAAACTTCTCTTATGGACTTTTTATTTATTTCATAATAAACCTTTGCAGCAAGACTGTTTTTTCAGCCGAGTGATGATCAGTTGTTTTATGTTAAATGCGTTAGTATTAATTTTTCCCCCGCTACAACTCTTGCAGCTGAACCTACTTCTTAAAGTACTTAATGAACTAGCAAAAGGAACAGGATTTGCAGCAACCAGAGTAGATATGTTTACTGGAATGTACGGGCAAGCCTTGCTTCAGTAGAGAAGCTCACCAGCATTTCAGGTATCTTCATATTTCTGTGCTTTTACTCAAAGTTAAATAATAGTTAAGTCACTCTATGTAGCAATCAAACAATTTTTTGCCCCCCAGTTAAATCTAGCTTTTATTTTATTTCATCTTTATCTCACCTATGTCGCACATACAGAAAAACGATAAAAAAGCAGCGTGAGACTGAAGCCTCAGGGTTTTTTCCCCTCCCCCTCCATCTGTAACTCCTCCAGGAGCTATGGAATATTTTCTTTGAGCTGTGACTGGTCTTAAGCAACTGCTCCAGCACTGCAGGAATGAACCCCAGGACAGTGTGGCCAAAAAGGCGCAGCCCAGCCCTTGAGGCAGCCCGACAGGAGACTGCGGCCTCTTTCTGGTGGTGGGGGAACTTCTCTTTGCTTCAGCTAGAAGTGAGGGCTGTGCCTATTCTTAATGAATTTGGGAGATTAATGAGAAGGGTTGGTTGAGGAGAGCTTCCTCAGCTCTGGATGGATGCCTTCATCGCAGCTAAGGCTACAGCCTCATTTTAATAAAAATAGGTTCGTAATGTTGACGTTGCAGAAAGCACCTGGATTACACATCACTGCAGGGCAAGACGTCATTTTTATTTTAATATTTTATGGTAAGGGAGAACATTCAGAGTTGATGTGTAAGCTTTGATGTCCTTGATGGAAGTGACATTAGTCATCAAAGAAGATGGGGGCAAGAGAATAAGATGAGGTATTTCACCAGATGATGAACTCTGTCCTTCTGAGACTGCTGTAACGTCGGAGTCCCCTTCATGTTTCCCATAGCCAATCACCTGGAAAAAAGTTACCAAAAAGCTCTAAGCTCCTATAATTCAGATCTCATTCAATGTTCATCTTCCCTAACAACTAAATATAGATACTTAACTGCAATTCAAACAACAGTAGTAATTAGAAATGTAGAAAATAAGAACAGTGATGTGGATAACTGCCACACGGAAAGTTAGATTACAGAGCTCTTCTGCCCCACCCTCACTGGGCTCTTGGCAGTTGTCACAAAGTCCAGTATTTCAGAAGTCAGCAATGTGCAGCTGACAAACACTCACGTGCACACTGAGCACTTTCCCCTTGTTGCTTCTGTGAGCTTGGAACCAGGTGACCAGGTCTGATTTTGTAACGGACTTCAGAGCTTCAATCTGAAACCCACAGGAAAGAGCTTTAAGTAGCACAGGGGTGATTCAAGTCATTTTAAACAAGGTATATTCCATTAGACAAAAGAACTTTTTAAAAATAGCCTGTGGTTTTAGAATCGGTGTCACCAGCAGCATAAATCCCCTTATTTAGGCTTTGCATTTAAAACTGCTGCAGAAGGCGAGAGCACCAACCTCGCGGGCGAGCCTGTCGAAGAGATACTGCTGTGTCACAACTTCATTCCAGTTCCTGTCTACTTCTTCCCCAAGGTGGGAGTCTTCACATTCTTTAAGTTTTATCAAAGCCGTAACCTACATTTGAAAAAGACACAACAATTCTTTTCAAAGGGTTTAAAACTACCTTAGTTTACTGAGGTAAATCACTGAGGTTATAGAAAACCTGAGTTACATTAAGGAGGTGGTTCAAACTGAACTGTAACTGGCCAGAGAGCAAATGTTTAGAGAATGACTGACTGCAGAGGGGAGTAAGAGGCAGGATTTAAAAAGTGAGTCCTCTGTCCAGAAAAAACTCAGAATATGCCAGATATGTGCAATCACATCCTCCAGTTTAGATGTCATTTAGCAGTTCAAGGAAGCTCTTTTTCAAGATTAAGTTTTACCTGGGTGCTAAAAGCCTCTTCAGTTAAATGCTTGATTTTATCTTCAAAGCAAGAAAGGAACTCCTCTATTTTCTCATCAACCAGTTCAGAACTGAAAGAGAGTTAAATAATTCAATTAGGCAGGAAAAAGGTAAAATACAACCCTACGAGGTAAAGTAGCAGAATGGCCCTCGAACAACAAGGGAATGTTTGGGACAGGCTCTGCAAACACCACCATTCCTTTTTCCAGATATTAAGGAATAAAACCCGTGCTCTGATTTTTAGCTGTATTAAGTATTGTTCAAACCCAAGGACAGTAGATAACCAAGCAGGGACTGTAGATACCCAAGCAGCAAGTGGAGGAGCTGCTGCGACGCTGTCAGGGCCCCGCACTGTGATACACCCAACAGCAGCATGCACTAGAGCGCGCTGTGTCCCGAGCCCCAACTGCAGCCCTGAGCCCAGCACAAAAATAGTTACAGTCTATTGGATTAACACAAGAAAGAAAACCAACGTGACAGATCGCAAGGAGTCTCAAATATTAAAACCTTCACAGGTGACCCAGACATCACTAATGGAAGCATCATCAAAATGTAAAACTTTGCGGCAACAGTGCCCTGTGCTAGTTAAACTTTCACTGACACTATTATTTTTCATAAGTTGCATATTTTTCATACAACCCTTCAACTTTGGCAGGTCAAATACCTGTAAATTACCTCCAGCTTTGAACAAACCCATAATATTGTTCCGTTTGCTGAAAGTGAGCCAGAGGCACAGCTCTACAGTACGGACTTGGTGACAGATTGAGCACTCCTGGCAGAGCGTCTTCAGAAGGGCAGTGGCGTCTTTTACACAGTCATTGGATTACTTTCCCCGTTCAAGTCAGGACTGCTGCAGTGTTAAGAAGCTTAGGGCTATTGCTTTATTTAGGTGGTGTTTTTCACTCACGACGTTGCAACTGTCGGCAGCGTCACAGGCTGAGGCCAGGATGACTCCTGTGACATTCCCTTTGGGCTCAATGAATAACAAAACCTCCCCATGGCCAGAAACAGGTGTGAACTCTTAAAGGAGAGCAGGTGCACCAAAAACCTCAAGCAAAAGCAAACTGAAGTCAGCAGTGACTAGAACAAAGAAGATGAAACTCTCTCAGTAATAATTCTTCAGCTGCATATTGTGTAAATACACCACTTGCACAAAATACAACGTAGACATGGTCACGTATTTAGTTTGATCCCTCACTACAACCCATGAGGCTCAGATGTTCAGTGCCTGAATATGCACAATGTCCACTGGCCATCCTCTTAAGCTTGGCTTTTCTAAAACCAGTTGCCATGAATTTCTTGTGCTGGAGTCCTTCTTACTGAGACAACAGCAGCAAGAGCTGCCATTTACAGAGTTCCTTTCACAGCAAAATACAGCGAGGAAGGGCCAGCTGATGCTGCAACTCCCAGGCTGGCAGACCCATGCGACTCCTCCTTGTGCAAAGCATCAGCCCAGCCCTGCAGCCTCAGCAGGGAGGATGTGGTGGACACAGTGTGCTAAGGTCACCAGGAATGGGCCCTGCAGCCCAAGCCTGGGCGTGGTGATGAACATTAACCACGGAGGAACACTTACTTGTATTTAGTTGCCTGGGTTGCTACTGTGACTGAGAAGCCAAGAATCCCAGAAGTATTTCTGCAGGTGGGGTACACGTGGTAGCTTAAAAAAAAAAAAAAAAGGTGGGGAAAAATAAAGTTATTCCACAAGCACAATTAAATTTTCATTTCCAGATCATGCTACAGGTTAAAGTAGTGTTGGTGCTTTAGAAAAGTCTGAAATAATAAATTCTCAGTAATCTTATTTCCTGCATCACTGTGCTTCAGCATTTTCTCATTTTTAGGAAATCCTTTTAAGCTTGGCAGAGTATTTGTGTTTGTGTTCCTGCAAACTAATTCAAACGGAGTGACAGACCCAGAGCTGTGAAAAGCTTGTTCCAGTTTCCTGAGGTAGAAGGGTGTCTCTGAGGGAGGCTACTACACACCATGGAGCCCTGTGAAAACAGCCTGAGGAAGGGGGAGCTGATTTAGAAGTGGAAGGAACAACTCGATGCTGAGTAATTCTGTGTGAACACTCTGGTAATAGATGCAATTCTACAGGACTCAAAAGCAACTTGGCTGCAAACTCGATGGCTGCTCTCGGTTCTGTTGCAGTTCCCATTGCAATAATGGAGGAATCAGCCGCTGTGCAGGAAGGGTTCCCAGAGTATATTGGGGAATAGCAAAGGCAGGAGCTGCCCTCCACTGAGAACTTACCCGAGGGTCTGCTTAGTTCTCAGGAAGTCAAAGCACGGCTCTTCCATGTGCATCTGTAAAGGAGCACAGATGTGTTACAGCAGAAGCGATGCTCCCATGCAGCCAACGCTCGGGCTTCACATGGAAACGTGATCACAACATGTGAAAACAGCTGAAGTGCTGCTTTTCCAGCTACACCCCCTGAATTAAGAGGTCTCTGGGTCCCAGAGGTCTTCTGGGTCAGTAGCTAAGAGAACAGTCTTCCATACTGTCCATCACTGCAGCAGCTGGGGGAATCTCATCCCAAACACTCACCAGTTTAGGGTGAGCAATAGATCCCTACTGTCCCCTCCGTACCATTTAGCCCCATGGCCTTATCTTAGCTCCAAACACTGGTTTCAGGGAAGACACACTGGTAAGTTAGGAGACACAAACACTAACTTACCACAAGCAGCTCCATTAGAGTATATTCCCTTAGGTTCCTGGCACCTGACTGCAAAGAAAGTGAAGAATTTAGTGTGATTTCATGGAGTCAAATGCCACAGTTCAGGCCAGGGTGCTCAGCCTGGACTGCAGCAATAAATTATAATTCACAGCAGGGGCAGCTGGAAAGCTCTTGTTTTCTGCAGAGGCCTCTATATGGCCTTGAGAACAGAGGGGAAGGGCTTAGCCCAGGACCATGAGATCAGTGGTGAGGGCACCAGAAAATCACCAAGAGACAAACCCAGCTACTAGCATAGGCCAGGAGGAGAAGATGCCACTTTCGGGGCCTCCCACACACTGCGAGAGCCCACCTGGGTTTAGCCTCTTAGGTTTCATTGCGCTCTGTGACATTCCTGTCCAGAGATGGCTCTCAAGGCTATGGACTAATGTAACACACCAGCAGCTACCAGAGGGAATAGGCCAGTACGCAACAAGCTAACGTGTTACCTGGTAATAGACTGTCACTTCTGAGTTGGCATCACCCCTGTTGAGAGTTTTCACCTTACAGAGCAGATGAGTATTTGGCAAATCCACCACCCGGAACTGCACGGGGCAGGGATGGGCCAGGGGAGCGAAATGGAGCTTTCTGGAGGGAGCACAAACAGCAAAGTGTCAAACGCCTGCTCACATTGTTGCCAAAACCAACACCCAGGCATTTACACACTCGGTCTGACATTATTTTCCCCTTCCCCAAATGAGAACAACATCCTGCTTGAACTGCCACAATGAAAGGTCACCTCCCACCAACACGGGCAGCACTGTACCCAGGAGGGGAGGAAGGAATTCCTGTGTTGCTCCCACCCTCGCCTCTTACTCCAGATAAAAGAATCTTAACTTGATTGAAGTTTCCACACAATGAGTGGTGCAAGAGTCAAGAGATACTCACTGAACAACATAATTGAGAAAATCCTTCGCTTCCTAGGAAAGAAAACATACATAAATAAAAGTTCTATTTAGAAGACAATTATTACCCAATTCATAACCACACCTCCCAGTGCATCGCTTGAGAATGTGACTCCCTGAGCAACGACCAGACGATCTCTGTCGTGCCACCTACATCCCTGTCCCCTCACCTTATCCCCAGTCCCTGCGGTCACCCCTGCACCAAGCTGCAAAGCAAGCAGTCCCCAGGCAGCTTCTTGCACTGTAACTTCTCCAGAATGAGAACACAGAAGCCAGAGAACAGCATCAGCCACCATGACAGCAAAGGGTGGACACGACAGCAAAGGCCACTCTCTTGTGTGTTATATTGGAGCTCTGGGATGGGAAGGAGCCTCTTGGGCTTCAGTGGAAGAAATGGGAGGAAGCGAAACAACAAAACTGATGTAGGAGTTACGAGTGCCACACTGCGAAAGGAGCTGAACTCACGCAGGCTGAGGCAATAAAAGCACTTAGAGTGAAAGTTCTCAGCAAATCATGATTAGATTCTCAGACCTCCTCCTGTTGCATGGCTCAGGAGGGGACAGCTGATGTTACACAGAGCTGGCCCCCCAAAGGACATTCGCATGCTTTCTTTAGGAGGCTTTAAACCGTTTGAGGATGAACTTCACCAGCTAAGACAAACGGCTTGGTAAAGCTGCCCTGTAGCAGTGAGCCTCCAGACTGGCAGTCAGCTGGGCAGGTGAGTGCTGGAGTTGCGACAACTGTGTTAAAGCGTATTTTAAGAACAGGTCTGAGCGCGTGTCAGCTGCTGGAGCTGTACTTACTCTGCTCGTGAAGTTTCCTTGTACGAGACCCTCTACAAAGAGCTGTGACTTGAAAGCCTTCACAAAGGATGAGAGAGACTCAATGGAAAGGCCTTTCATCAGCGTCTGGAACTTATCTATCATGGACCACCTGCCGTGTTCTAAAATCAGGAGACGCACATCCCTGCAGCGCAAGAAGGAAAACAAAACCTTGGGGTCCCCAGAAGCGTTGCCGTGGGCTGACTCTGCCCTCCCTCAGCACTCACTGCTAGCTACAGGTCGCTTCAGAACAGCAGCTACCTGGATGTCCAATCCAACCCATGTTTGATACTCTGGTTGCAGAGCTGCTTGAGCTCTCTAAGCTACAAGCAAACCCTGGAACAAGCCTCTACGAGTACAGAGTGGCAATTCCTGAGCTCTTCACCTCAACCTCAACATGTGCTGTGCAGGCAGTTGTTGCTCTCCCCCAGAACTCACTTGGCCAGAGTCTCGGGTTTGATGAGGATGTTGTAGTAGGTTTTCTTCAGCTGCTCTGTTATCATTTCAAAAACTGCTGGAGTAAAGCTGAAGTCAGACAAGTAATCGATGATGAGCTGAAATAGAAGCTGTAAAGAAAACAGGTTTAAGTTTGGGGTTTTTTTTAAATTTTATTAAAAAGAACCAATTTAAGCTTAATCCTATATAACAGTTAAAAAATCATCATTATTTGGTCAATATAAGAGACATACAGTGTTACAAAAGCACATTTCTCAGCTGTTAGATTTTGTTCACTGCACAATTCTACACTGAACTACAGTCAGTTCAAAAGGACAGCAAGTTTAGAAAGTGAATGAAATAAGCTCTATCTCAAATCAATAGAAGTTTCCACATTCCACTGAAGCAAACTTAGACTGTACGCCCAGAATTTGTGTACTAGATATTCCAGTTCTTTACAACCGACCAGCACCACGACATCACAACCCAGCAGCATTCATGATCAAAAAAAGAATATTCACACCATACTATTTGCAACTCTGCCTTTTTCTGTTAAACTTCCTATTACTAAATCTGACAGACGACTGACAGCCTTGTGAAAGCTCCAGTTGAGCTCCAGTCAATGCATGTCTAAGGCAGCTTGGTGGTTCTCTCCTCTTCGATCAGTGTCCTCTCTGTGCTTGCCATGTCTTACATGGACAGTGTTTAGAGAAGGGGAACAGGGATCCTCCCAAGCCTCAGAAGGGAAGCTCCTAGCAACCCAACAAAGAAAAACTACATCCAAAATGACTGTGTTTGGAAGCTGTAACCCTGAAGTCACGTTGTAACCAAAGCGTATTTTCAGCCACACCTCTCCAGACAGTGGAAACAGCCTCAGCTCGTAGGTGGAGAGGCTCTGACACTCTAGATGGACATGGGAGACTCACAGCTCCCTTGAAAGGAAAAGCTGTTACAGTCTTAATGGAGATACAGTTATTAATTAAAGGAAGATTTCTCTTAAGTCAGCCTAACGCCAGTAATTTGAGCTTGTGGAAGCGAATAAAACTACATGTTTATACACATAAGCACAGGAAAAAGCATTTGCAGCATTACCCTGTGTCAGCATTACCCTGTGTCTGCATTACCCTGTGTCTCAAGAGAGACACAAATTTCCCAGCTGAAAATACCCCACCTAAACATTCCAAGCTCCAGCCAGGTTTGGCTCCAGCTGCTCAGAGATAAAGCACACGCACTGGAAAGCTGCACATGTGAAAGTATGGAGAAGATCAGCAGTACTTACAGGTAGTTTATGATTGAATCCTTTCACTCGAATGACTAAGCCGTGCTCTCCAGCTACTAGTTTGTATTCCAACTGAGCGACGTCTGCTTCATAAGCTGGTTCACCAAGATTGTGGGAAAGGATGTTTACAAATGTATCAAACAAAACTATGCTGGATGGAGAAAAGGGCAGAGGGTTAAAAAGAAGAAAAAAAAGGATAGAATAGAAGATAAAAATCAAGGCCAATGAGTTTGATGGCACACACAAGAAGTTCTCCAACAGAAATAAACACTTGAGTAAAATGAGATTCAAAAAGAAATTTTTAACAAACTCAGCAATACAGAACACAAGTTTCCCTCTTGTCTAGAAAGCACAAAAAATTATTCTGACACTCAACTATTCTTTGGGATGAATAAGATTCCAGCTTCACATGATTTAAGATTTCTTCATGGTAGGAATAGATATTGTAACGTATCAAAATATTGAATAATTACAGAAAAGAATATTACTACACTTTGTGTAAAGGAACAGGGGATGGACAGATTCAGTTACACTGAAGACTTAAGTAAGGAGATGAGCATTACTTATCAAAATAAAAAATAAGAGCAAATCAGGCTGCGCAATGTGAAAATTGCAGCCCGTGCTTTCAGATTTTTGTCACTGTCTGGATTCCAATTCGAAGCTCAAATTAACAAAGCCCTGATGAAAACAGACGTCTAAAGGCTCTCCCAGAACATGAGCTGTGCAGGTCTCAGGAGGCTTACGGCAAAAGACTAGCACAAGTGCAGTGCATTCAGAGCTGTAATCTTGAGGTCTAATCTTGAGGTCTAGCCAACTGTCTAACAAACAGTCGGTTTCTAAACGCTGCCGATAGTCTCTTCACCTGCTCCTAGAGGCTTCCAAGTTGCCAGTCCAGGAGAGGATTGTGGACTGCTCTTTTCAGGACCAACTCCTTCTCTAAGCACCTCCTTCTGGTTTGTGCACTGATGCCGTTATATTATTTTTTCCAAAACTTGCACTGGGGAATAAAACATCATGAAACTCCTAATGCATCTGTTTGCTACAGTAACCACCTGCTGTGGAACCGCCCTCCACAAGGCACAGACAAAACCAGGAGGAACTTGTATGAAGGTGAGAAAAGGAAGCCTTATTCTCCTCCAGTTTAAAATTAATTTATCTTCATGGCTTTTCAGCAGGTAGGGTAATTTAATTACTCTGCAAGATAAGCATAAATAAAACAATCCTCACTTCTCTGCAGACTGCTGTATCAATGGAGAGATCAGGTGGAATCGAACATAACCTGGTAGGGAAAAAGAAACTTAAATGAGCAGTTGTATAAAAAGTGACAGCTTTCTAAAGTCAAACCTATTTCCATCAGGTTATTTGGTCACAATTTGAGTCTAATGAAAACGGTCACTCAGCTATAAGAGCATATTTTTGCTTGCTTTGAGTCATCATCAAACTTCATCTCCTCTTCACTACCAAAATCTTCCCTTGAAAATACCATTTGTAAGAAAACACAAAGCTGTGCTTTGTAGAATCCTAACTCACCTGGCATGACCAATATAAAGAAAGTAAGAAAACTCCACAGACACTAAAAACTGTGACATTCTGCTTGACAGCAGCAATATATTTCTGACATTGGTCTCAGATCCAGGGGCTATTTTTCTCTTTCTGTAG
The DNA here is from genome assembly GCA_013389965.1 of Todus mexicanus. Classification (NCBI taxonomy): domain Eukaryota; kingdom Metazoa; phylum Chordata; class Aves; order Coraciiformes; family Todidae; genus Todus; species Todus mexicanus. The sequence continues at coordinate 6,833 of WEIS01013204.1, read as the reverse complement.
TAAGGGACTCCTTTAATTAACATGTTTCTTCATTCTCAAGCCCTTGTCTGAGTATCACATTCTGTCTGCCCAATTCTGTTTACAGACATTCAGAAGTCAGGATATTTCAGTGACTCCACTTTTTAACCTGAGGTATCAGCAGGATTTCTTTGTTGCAAGGTAGTTTACCCACTTCTCTTTTACTGTAGCTAGTAAACACAGCAAAAGGACCATGGAAGAGCTGACAGTAAACACCGAGTTAAAATGGTGAGTGCTATCAGGGGTTATTTGCCTTCAGATAAATTCCAGGGAGTTCCTATTCTTCAGAAAGCTCTAAGAAATTTACCTTTGGGGATTTTGAATTTATCATCCTTCCTGTACCAGAGACAGCCTTGCTGTGTGCTTAGTGTTTTGACTGGATACTCTGTCTCAGGGCAGTCAGCAACTTTCAAAGCAAAGTCAGTAGCTAACAAAAAGAAAAAACAAACCAAATTCAGAAGTTAGAGAGTTTAACAGCCAGGCTACATGCACAAAAAGCTTCCAAATTATCCACAAAACACATTTTTTCCCCCTCCTAGTTTGATAAATTATATGTGATAATGCTTTCCTGAACCCAAAGAACATTTATTTTTTGGTTCCACACCAGAACAGTGGCTCTGAAGAAGGGCAGAAATGGTCACGTTGCATTCCATTCAGGATACAAGCGGTGGGTTTATTTTCATTCGACTTCGGCAACAAAGCCAGATGGTATTTAGATGCTTTTGAAACTATCAGGATTAAGCAAATAAAATTGCTCTTCTAGGATGTCTGGAGGTCTGTGGTAACTCTCACTGACGGTGTGAGGCCTACTCTGTTATGGCTGTAGGATCTGTAAGTTCACACTTACGAAAAACTCCGTTCTCAAGCTTATAAATAAAAGAACATTAAATAAAATTCAGGTGAACAGAATTCTCACATATTTTAACTTGCAAAACCAGGTTGATGTTCAGGCAGAAATTAAGATTATTTTTTTTCTAAACCACAGAAAACTCTCAAAGAAGTTACTCGAGGAAGATTTCACTCATGCTCAGGTGCCTTACCTATGTATTTGTTTTCTTCTGGAAGGTGTAAATCCTCATTTAACTCGAAGTCACTGGCCCATAAATCACTCCAGGACTTGTCGATATCTATTTTAAAAACATGAAATGCATTTAGTCCAAAAGGAAGGTAATGCTATCCTATTTCCTAGGCCAGTCATCTCATCTCTTAACTATCTCTACAAAGATTGCAGTACAAGAGGAGTTCCTTAATGTCACCAGGCTCATCGCGATTCTTTCTAACCCCTTTCCCACAGACTCCCCTGGAGCAGGACTGAAGCAGTCCTAGTAAGAAGTAAATCAAGCCTGCCTGCATTAGTAACCCAGCTACCAACGTGCCACATCCTTCATTGTCTGTGTTCTTTTTCCTGTTCAGGAATTGAACAGCAGCCAAGTGGAGGGCTCGCTAGGATCCCTGCCTCCTAAAAAAATAGTGAACTATGGAGTGGGAATTAGCTGATACCAAACAAAGAACAACGATTATCAAGTAGGACAAAGTATTTAACTAATGATGAGGTCAGCAAAGCACCGAGGATTCATTTCCCTACTTGTGTGCAGTTGTGTTTTGTGTTGTGACCCTTCTAACACCTCTGCTGCATGAATCGGACACTCTCTAGGTTTCTGGGGCTGTTTTACCTTCCATGCTGTACTGCGTTCCAAACCACCTCTCTTTCAGATGACACTGGCCTTCGTTGGCAGCAGACAGCAAAACGAGGTTGGCTCTCTGAGGACTGAGCTGGTTAAGGGCATCTGCAATGATCTACAAGTTCAAGACAATACTTCAGTTCAAATGCAACTCTGGCTCTGCCTGACCCAGCAAAGACATCCGAGTCTGAACATACGAAGAACAAGATATAGCAAGCTTACAAAAAAAGATTTGCTTTCTGAGTATAAAAGGACGGATTCAATTAACACAAAACCTGTGCCTGTATGATGCCTAATTATAAGCCTGTAGATGTGCCTACATTACATAGCATGCCTACATTTTCCTTACATCAAAACATGTCAGAGTTCAAAGAACATTTACCTCAGGCTTGTATTCAAACAAGAGCTGGTCTCCTGTCAGAAAATCCTCCTTCTGAAACAACTGCATGTTCTCACAAAGGCTTTCCACGTAGTCCACTGGATCTGTCTGCAAGCAAATGGATAAAGCTATTTTTCATATAATCAGAAAACTAAAACATCATTGGCGTGTTGTGAGAAGAGCTGGACTGGTCGGGTATGTTGAGCATGAGCTGCATTCTCTGCTTGTTACAGCATTTAGTTTCAGTTATTAAACTAAATATACTTCACAACCATATCTAATGCTCAGGACTCCTTTGACAATCCCGAAATAGCAGGCATCACCTTTATTATCATCTTTGTAGAAGAAATGGCCTTGAGCTTATGTCTACCATCATTAAACCTACTAGGTAAAAACCCAGTAGAACACACTCCTTGCCTCCAGGGAACACCAGCAGAGTCATGCTATTTAACATTTAAAGGGATCTGGAAGCTGGAAAGAGCAGGAGCTGAGGAACTGCTGCTGCTGCTGCATGAGTATCTCTGGTTCTGCTCCTTTCCCAGGTTCTCTGCCATGATATGCAGTGTGAGGAGGAAGAGATTCTCCTACTTGGGCATGAAAGCATCGACTGCCTTCTCACTCTGTAAGACTGCCTAGTGGAGAGCTTCTTGCTGAATGCTTTTTGGTGTTTTTGAACCAGCCAGCATCATACTGTACAGATCCTTGGTCCAGACACAGATCACAGTTCTGCTGAAAAGAGGCGAGTTTGACACAGCCATGTCTTAGAAATATAGTGGAAAACATGACCAAGAATTTCTTAAGACACTCTACATCTGAGGAAACACTAAGCCTCTCTTGGGGTATGTAACTGCTTATCCCCAAACCATGCCTCCGTGGTCACTATTCTTTAGGATGGCCACGTGCCAGCTCTTGCCATCAACCAGAAGAGTCGCGTGCCACGACCGAGTCATTCATCTGTCCTTAACAAGCACAACCCCATCACGAATCACACACATATCTCTGTTCCTTGATTTCTGAGTTAAATCCCTGCACTGTCAGTAATCTCTTAAGGATCACTCAAAATCAACTGGCCAAAAAGACAGGACTCTTAACAGCAAGTACTTTCCCCAAGTAAACTTGGGTGTTTTCTATCCCCAACTGCCTTGACACTGGGAGTTACATTGTCTGTTAGAGCAGTAACAGCTTTGGGGAACATAAAATTCTAGCTGGGAGTACTAAAAAGAACCAAGATGACTAATAAGAACCTTTCAGGACTAAATAGCTTCATTCTGATGAAAAAGTCAAACTTCAAACTGTTGGCAATGCTTAAAGACAGAATCATAAAACTGTATGCAGGGCAACAATAGATACTCGTTCCTGCTATGTCCATCCTTCAGAGATTTTTTTCTCTCCTCCACTGTTCTGGGGAAAGCTTTTGGTAGATGACAGCCTGTTGCAACTTTGCAGCAGCTGAACTTTGCTAACAGATTCATAAAAGTTGTATTCCACTGAAAAAACCACCACATGACATTTTAAAAAAATTGCACTTGTAAATCAGTATAAACTTCCTCCCACCAAATAAATCCAGCGCTCTGTTATCTATCATTTGGGGCTGTTGGCAGCAGTCCTCGATGTCTCTACCATTTGCAAATACCACTTGTTACTCAAAGGCCACTCAGACACTTAATATCCTCCATATGCTATTCTGAAGGCAGAGCTACAGATGTAAGGACTTGCTAAAAAAGACACTTCTAACATCCTGATGCTCACGGCAGACTGGCAAGTCTGAAAACATTTGGAGCATCTGGAAAGAAAAAAACCCGTCCACTTTCATTACACTTCTTTTTTCCTTCCTGCATCTGTGTACCTTAAAGAAACCTATGAACTTCGATGATGCTTTCAAGACATATATGTAGCACAAGGAGCCGTTTTCTCAAAAGGAAATTTAGTACCATTCAAAAAAACCCCACGTTACCTAGTAAGAAACAGCACATGGCTAAATGTAGCGAGAGTAAGAAAATCAGTGCAGCGAGGCTTCAGAAATTATCTGAAGTGTGTTCCCTTCTTTTAACAAAAATGAGTAAGATATTTTGCTAACTGCTATTTCAGTCAGGGAAGACTTGGCAACAACCCACGTGTAACTGCGCAGACACGCGGGTCGTCAGCATCCCGGCCCCTGGGAGGCCAGGTCACCAGCAAAGAACCTGTTCTGCATGACAGTTTTTTATTCCCAGAAATCAGCAGCATCAAAATAGCTTAAAAATATATATATAAATTAGGCCAAACTACTGCAAAGCTCCAAAGAATTTGCAGAGTACTGTTAATGGGTGTTGTGGTTGAACCAGAACTTCATAGAACTGCACAGAACTTCACACATAAGGGCCTAAGGGTTAAAACTGAGAAAGAGCCTATCCATGAGGAGAAAGAAAAAAAATAACATTTAATTCTGCTAAGGAAAAAGTCATAATATTTCTCTGCCTAGAATACAGAATCTTTCAGCAAAAGACAAGCTCATGAAGTTGCATAATCTGTTTCTGGTTGAACAGAAATCTGAACATGTTTCAGAATTATCAGGAAATACTTTTTATGGTTTATCTATATCAACGCAAAACAGTGGATGAATACCTGTTCCTGGTAGTGAAATTCATTAGCTTCAATCTTCTGGATTTCTTCCCATATTCTGTAAAGGAGGGAGAAGAGAATTAAAGCAGATTTCCTCCATTATACCATGACATTTATCAAGAATCTGGAAAAAAGCAGTCCTCTAGGAAAGGGATTAAGGGATTCCTTCAGGCACAAGACACTGAAGCCAGTATTACACATGCTTCCCTTCCATCCAAAAGGACATTTCTCAATTGACAGAAAGTTCTGCTGTTTTCCAAAGTGGAAGAATTAACTGCAAAGAATGAAAATCAGATACCAAATTATGGCTACAGCAGAACAGCACAGTCCTCACTTCCACAGCTTTAGCTTAATAAGTTTACTTCAGTAAAGGCAGAACTGCATCTTACATCTACACTAGTTCAGCTTATTAAAATCACAAATTGGATCATGATAAGTCAAACTAAAAGCATCAAGAAAAAAAAAGCATAAACATTTAGCAAATCCATTTTTTAACTTTTTAAACTGACACGTTTCCCACACAGAGAAGCTTTGCTACTGACTCACATTTATGCTCTAGTAACCCCACAGACAGTGCAAACACTACAAGCTAAAGGATAACGGAGAACGACAATCTCGCGACGTGGTGGCCAACACTTGCCTTTTATCCGGTCCTCTTTTCTGCAGCATCTTCACGTACTGAAATACAACGTGGGCCACCTGCAGAGAGAAGGGAAGATTAATTTTTCCAAGCACTAGGAAGAGAGTAAGAAAACTAAGTTGCGGTAAAACGTACCTCGTAGAAGTGCTTGTAACCTTCGTCAGTCAAAGTCACAGAAATGCTGAAGATGGAGTAAGTGGAGTTCTGTTCAAATCCCGTCTCACCATTTCCTCCATATAATGCAAGAGCCCAGAATCTAGGGAAGAGTTAAAGGCTCTTATTAATTACTCATTTCAGCTTTATTGGAGCTTAGTTACAATTAGCGTTCTCATAGCTTTACTTCAGCGGCTTTCAATCTGTCTACAGTTTACACAAAGCTTTTCCTACATAAAGACATGAATCTTAGGACGCAGAATTTAAGAAAAACAGTGAAAAAGCTAAGTTACCTTTGGGAGATCTCTTAAAGATCGGTCACAGATAGTGCTGACACGTGAATCACAGACAAGAAACCACATATTTCTCACTTGGGTCTATCATAAATTTAAAGACTATCACTACAAAATACTGATATAAAAAAATCAGATTTGGCCTACTTTTATATATCTAGAAAACGCATACAAACAAGATAGAGTTTGCCCTTATTTTAATCATAGCAAAGCATTTAATTACTATGCTTCAAAGATACATACTTTTTTCTCAGAAAAGAAAGAACACTGCCTTTGCCTTCATGTCCCACCAACCAGGAAATATAATGAAGTGGCTTCACCCTAGAAGAAAATTGGAAGGAGATTAAATACCAGGAGGTAATACGTTTCTCAGAAAGAACTCAATCACTAGGCAAACGACTAAAATATACACTGTCCTGTTTCTTCACAGCAAGTTTTGCATTTTCAGGCAGCATTAAGATAATAAGCTAAAACTGTGGGAGTTCAGAACATCATGACTGATCTGAGTCAGTGAGGAATGACGTTAATCAGCTGCATATCAATTCCACGCAACTTATAAAAGGAACCGTATCTGCATCAGTTTAATTTATTTGAAAAATGTTCTCCTAGCTGAACCAAAGCAATTTGTAACACGAATAAATGATATTCTTTGGTTTGTTATGAAAGTCAATAAATCATTCGCAACACAAACACAGCAGAAGCAAAATGCAGCACCACCGTACCTGTAATACTGTTCTTGTGGAGGAAGTGCCCAAGTGATACTCAATGAATGAACTTTCCTGATTGGAACAACTGAACACAAAAAAATGTATTGAATATAAATACACATGATCAGACATAGGTAAGAAACAACATAATGCAGAAAGAACGGTTCAAAGTTATTCAGAACCACACAGAATTATCCTACAACGTATCCGAATCACACAGAGAAAATACAAAGCTGGGTATTCAAAACGTTTAAACAAATCTATTTCACTCACCTCTGTAAAGCTTGTGAAATTCTGGTGTGTCAAAAGGCTGAGTCAGATGGCCAAAGCTGGGTTTGGGTAAACCACTTAAAAGCAAAA
>WEIS01013197.1:0-15605 GCA_013389965.1 Todus mexicanus | reverse complement strand
GTTAACATCTGCTGGAACATTATTGGTCCCAGCATAGCCAAGCTGCTCTGAAATTACATTTACCAGAGTAGTTAATGCTAACGGTATAATTCTAGAAGCAACCATCTTTTAAAAAGGTTTTATAACTGGCACGGTGGCTTCTGCTTCTCTTTGCTTTCACTTCTTGCCTACTTCTCTGCTTTTTTTGTCATTGTCTCACCTGTAGGTCAGAATTTATGTTTAATCAGCATTTTGTTTTCTGTTTTGAATAAAACGTTGTAGTTTAGCTTATTGGCCTAGGCTGTCAAAACAAACTTCTGAAAACATCTTCTTTGGTTCTAGTTACATCATCAAATTTAGAGAGGCCAAAGTGTTGAAGTTGGAAATTGATAAAGCTTTAATAAAATTTATATCTTCTATCACACATATAGGGTGTTTTTCATGGCCCAACACATAAGAAAATGAAATGGTTGCCGCTGTTAATGACAATGCCTCAATATATTAATTTGCAGCTCATAAACAGCTTATGAGTTCAGACCTCTACTTTTATAAGGAAATATTGAACAGATGGAATGTAACTCAATTACTGAATGTTGCAGATCTGTAAATATTACTCAAAAAATTAAAATGTAAGCACACTAGAGTATCTGTAATTGTACAATGGATTCTTTTAATGCTGTATAATGTAATATATTTTAAAATATATGTGTATGGCCACACAATGCCATATCTAAAGCTTTATTCATATATATTTGCAAAATAAACACACTTCTTAGGAAAAAATAATTTACATGAGATTTTTCTAAAATATTAAGCTGAAAATTTCAATTTTTATTCCAGTGAATGAAAAGAACCCCACCATTCAGCAGTTACCCTTTCAGCTAGCCATCTTGGTACCTCTCTGTCAAAAAGCAGCCCTGAAACACATACATTCTAGAGCTGAAAGATCACTACTGCTAAATGCTTATCTTGTTATTAGATGCTGTAAGTTGTGTATTTAGAATATTGCCCCTAACACAAACCCCATGTTAATGGAAAAAAAAAATTATCATAAAATAATATTATTCAAAAAATAATGAACCTTATAGTTTGCAACTTTGATGAATAATTATTGTATTACCTCACATCTCACAAGGATAGATGGACTGCTAAATCTGTTAAATTTAACTGGTTCCTGATTCACGAACAGCAGTAAATGACATCTGTGCCAGATGGTAGTCAGCATTTGAGCATCGATACTTGATTTTCTCTTCTCATGTCCCATCTAGTCACCGTTAGTATTTCCTGCTTAAGTGGTGGTGTCCATCATGACATCATTTAATGTAATTTAAAGCCATACCAGTGAAGGAATTTCCCAGGAACACCTTGCATGCAGGTTTTTAATGCTATTCCGGTAACATCAGTGTTATATTCAAGGCAATTTATTAAATATTCTCCAGTCTGGTTTTATACTTCCTTCCACACATCTCTTCTAGAGATACATTTTTAAAGAGAGATGATTTTTGTTATTGTTGTCTTATTTAAAATGTGTCAGCATGTCTTTTCAGCAAATGAGTAAACTAATGATTTCTTCATGACTATTACAGCAAGTATTTGGTAGTAGAGTGCTACCTGAAGCAATGTGAAATAATTTCTTGAGAAACTTTACGTCAAAGTGATATCCTAGGCAATCTTTTTTGAGGTGTGGACCTCTTCTTTTCCATCTGTCCTGCCCATGTCTGAAGTAGCTCCTACTACTTCTTGCCAGGAGACATTGCAATCTATATCAACTTGTTTTCCCAAGAGGAATGAATTTCAGAGCCTTTGAAAGAAAAAGTTAGGAGCTGTTTCATGCATTGTTATCATTACATCTCAATCATGGAACACATCACAGGGTAATATTCTATAAACTTTTTAATGTGGCTTTTTGAAATCAGAATTTGAATGCATTTTCTTCCCTGTGCTCCCCTGTCATTACAGAAGCTGACACAAAACTGAATAGAAGAAGTTATTTCAATGCAGACATTTGGAAATTTCCACCTCTCTCATCTGGAAATCTGTGAAAGACGCAGAATGTTTGAAATGGACCAGTGCTGGCTAATTAACTTCTAACATTCTCACTTTAATTAAAACAGAACCTGGGACTACACCATTTTGGATAGAAAGTTGCTTTTGGAAAACTAAAATTCAGATGACAATTATTTGTGTTTGGTCAATGCCAGCTGTGGGTAGGAGTCTGGATTCTGCTATTACTGAATTGCCCTTGCATAACAAATCATTATTTTGAACAATACCGTATTTTAAATCTCAATAGTTTTGTTAAAAATACACTATTGGAACACTTGCTTCAGTCTCAAAACTGAGCAGCAACTAGTCTGAGACCTTTTTAGGAAGACATATGGCTTGTAGGTCAAACACGAGCTGAATTGGTAGCGTAGTATCAATAAGGGTGGTGATATTTTCTGTATTGTACTATATAATAGGCCTCTCTTTCCTGATGTGCTTAAAAAACCCTACAAAAGTAATTTTGAAGCAGCTCTAGAGATAATTGGCGCTTGCTGAGGGATGTCATACTTGCATCATTTATCATAATACTAAAACTGGTACTTAGCCGTACAGAGCACTTTCATGCGTCTTGCTTTTTTCAAAGTGCTGTACAAATATTTGTTAATTCCATTACTTACTGACTATAATAAATATGACCTGACTTTAATGATCAATACATGCACAATATTCTTCTCATTAATTTTATGTACAATTCTGAGCATCTTAAGAGCCAATGCTCCCATGAGCTACCTTTCAGAAAGGGAACAGCGGTGTCCTTAAGTCCTGAAAGTCACTCAGCCTTTGGCCACCTTCCCCATCCGAGAGAGCACTTCAGATGTGATATCTCGCTTTGTAGCATTGCTCCATCACAGCATGGTCTGGGTAGGGGACAGACAGCTCCCCAGCTCATAAATATGATCATCTAGATTGCATAGTGCCTGAGCTAAATCTAAGTGGCTTACATATTGGAAGCAGCGTAACAGTGCTAGTTATGATAAAACCACGCTGTATCTACTTTTCAGGCTATAAGGACTAAATTAGGGTTGCATAAGCTATAAATCACAGATGGGTCTTGGAGTCCTGACCATAAATAGTAATGGCCCTCTTTTAAGTAATGCATGAGACCAAAATAATAATAGAATATCAAATTATACAATAAATATACAATCCAATATATAACACATATATATATAAAACATCAAAAAAAATAAAATAAAAAGTAAAAATCCAGGCCCTTGTAATCAGAGGAGGAAACCATACAGTCGCGGAGCTGCACTTCTGTATGTTTGCCCCAAGCCTGACTGCTTCAGCCTCTTCCCCGATCATCCTTTTCCCTCTCCTGCTCTTCTCTGCTTTGGATTGCTTCTCTCAGTCCCATTCTCCTCACATCGTAGTCCTTCCTAAACACCCCTGAAGAGCCCTGAAGCAAATGTGTCATAAATTCAGAGACAGCTCTTTGCTTACTGATCAGATCTACTGGATTTCCCACTCCATGCTCTCACTTTTTGGATAACAATTTTGGAGCTTATGACCTTTTTTACCTAAACCATAGAGGAAGATGGGGTATTTCATGCTGACTTAGATTAAATTCTGGCAGGCACAGGCTTAAAAGTTAAACACTGCAGTGCCTAAATAGCACTGTCTCCAGTTCCTGGTCCAAACCATATATTTTCCTCTAATTGGATTAAATTACTTTAAGCCATTTGGAGATTATATGTATATATAATTTCAACCTCAAAGAAAATATGTGCCATGGTTCATTTCAGCACATGTGTAATTTTGAGGGATTTCTTTACAACTGGAAAATTTAATTACAAGGAAGGCTACAAGCTCATCCTGGAAGGCAATAGTCAACAACACTGCCATAACTACTGAACAACACTACAAAGCAGCACTGACACTATCAGCCTTGATAAGATCAAAATTATCACTGCTGAGTTTTCAATTTACAGGCTATGTTCATGAGTAGGGATAGTAATAATAGCTTTCTTTGTATTTGCAAACATAGGAACTTAGCACTGCATCCACTCAAATCCTTCTACCACTCCCCAAGCCCGAAAACTAAGTTACCCCTCATTCGTTTGTCCTCCTTTCAAAAAAGCTTCTTTAAAAACTCCCCGCAGTTGAAATCAGCATGGGGAAGGAAGAACAGGAAAAAGCTGTCAAAATCGACCAGTTATTATAATGCTCTAGCTTATCAGATGATTCCCATCAGTCAGATCTTCCCACTCTGAGGCTGCCAAGCACCAGAGCTCTCATACAAACACAACAGGAAAAGAAGAGTCCCAGAGCCACACCACATCCCACTGGCGACTTGGCCATGTATGCTTCCAGACCTTCTGCCCACACACTGCTCAGCAGCGAGGATTTACGGCTGAGGAGCTGATGCTCAGAGGTGGTGATGCTGCAGTTAAACCTGGCATTATTCTGATGCTCCTCCTGCAGCCCTGCGAATGAAAAGCGCCGCTGAAGCAGCACTGGTATTTACAAATTACAGCTCACTGTACTTATACACTTCAGAGGAGGAGTAATATGTAATAACAGTGTAATGCTATTATTATGATAATGATGATTAATACACAGCCCTAAGCGATACTAGTCTAAATGTTGAGCTCCACTGCAACTTTTTTTTTCTTTTGTCAGAAAACTAATTCAGAAAGAGGTGAAGAATTTCCTTAAATAGGTTTTAGGAAGAAACGTGGAAGACAATGCTTTTGATACCTAATTACAATCTTCTTTGAACAATGTGCTGCAATGCTCCGTTTCAAAATGGCTGCTGGCTTCAGCTGCATGGCATGCAGTAATAAAAAGATAAATAAATAAAATCAAAATCCCAAATGCAATTTTTAATTTGACCTGAGGCAATATTTTATTTTGGGGCAGATGGTAAACTTTTTGAAGGGTATTCTGTGGTCTTCTTTCAAAGCATTGTCTTTTTAAAAAATATTCTCTAGCCAGGCTCAAGTACATCTGAGCTCTTTATGCTACTCTGGACTCTGCGTTACTGGTATACAACAGAAATAAAAGAGCAGTACTGAATGATAGCATTATTTTATAGAGTTAACTAAACTGAGATTTACCTGTGAAACCAATGAAGTTAGTGACAACATTTTACTGAGGCCATGAACAGTCTGATGACCTATGATAGACCCAGTTTTTCCTCTCCTAGTTTTAGCTTTCTACTGCAAAACTTTTTTGGCAAACGGCTTGGATTTCCAGTTTTGCTTCTTCAACAGAAGTCCAAAGCTTCTTAAAAGTCTTACTCACCCAGAAACCTAGAAATGTCTATTGAAATTAGCAACCATGCTAGTTAGTCGTGTATGTGATTTACATTTATGGCACTTTAAGACTCCTTTACCCCTCCTGAGCAGTGGAAAGGTAGGTCAGCAAAAATGAGAATCAGATTTAGGACTATACTATTTATAAAACAATATAAAATCAAATGAGAATGTATTAAAATGGTAGAAAAAATGGCATTTCTATACATGTCCTAATGTCGTCTTGTTCTTATGTCACAAAAGCCCTTTCTTTTCTGAACAGGAGAACTTTCACAGTATAGTAAAAACTGTATTTTTGAAAAGAATGATTTTATACAAAAGTTGAGTTAAAATTTGCCGAGCCATACTGTAAGAGCATTAAGACACTCCTGGGAATGTTTTAATGGTCCATTAATACATGCCTCCGGTGGCTGAATGCATGAGGCTGCACATCTACAGCATGTATTAATGGACCTCTGAAACACGTCCTGTCATGTGCTAATATTATATTGCAATGGTACAGTACTTGGGAAGCCTCAGAAGTAACTTCCAAAAAACCAGAAGAATGTTTCTGATCTTTGGAAAATGTTATAATTAATTGCTTGTCTGTGTCTATTATATTGTTCAAATATTCAATAAATACCAAAATGATAGGAAAGCAAATAAACTCTGAAACACTTATAGAAAATCATCTGATTTTAAATATTGAAATGCTCCCTGCACCACTTCAGGCCTCTCATATACATGCAGAATGATGAATTCTTGCTTTGAAGAGCTTATAGGTAAATATGGTACAGCTTAAGAAAGGTTATAAATGAAGTTCAATAAGAGATGCCTATGGACTTCTGCTCTATTTTATTTCTCCATTTTTATCTTTCACTCTAACCTGTGGGTTTTTTAGCTAATGTAACCCTTTTTCATTCTTTCATAATAAGGATTTTGAAATACGTGATGTCACGAACCTTGATTAACTTGAGGAGAATGCTATAGATCTTCATTAGAAAGTACTTCAGGTATTTTTAACTCAGAAGGGCCTTTCAAGAAGTATTATGCATGGATAAGCCTCTTGACAAAAATACTTAAGCATATACAAAAATGTACACCCACTCAGCAAAGCATTAAAGTTTCTCCATGAGCCTGAATTCCATTGAGCTCCAGTAGAAGTTACACATTCCTAAAGATAAGGAAGTGTGTGAGCTCCTCGCTGGAAGGAGATGGACTGATGATGCAGAGCCAGAGCCGCCTGTAAAGCTGCCTTCAACATGGCGCCGCATAATGTTACACGTTAAAGTGCTGGGAAAAAAAAATTGGACATCATAAAGGAAGAGGTTATTAAAACATAGTTCACTTACCTTAATGGGAGCAACAGATAAGAGTATTTCGTATGCTTCATATGTTTCTTCATTTGGCATCTCTTGTTTTGACAACTGAAAATGTAATTAAGGAGAAGATGAACAATTACTGTACAGATTTATGTTCTTCCTCTCCTGCCTTTTGTGACTGGTTATTCTATTTCACTGAAAGCCTTTTAAAATAAGACATTAACCAACTGGATTGAATTGAATTGTTTCTTAAAAAAATAAATAAGATACACTTCGTAAGAGATATGAGTAACTACTTACGAGGCAGACTTCTTTTTTAGTCCTTTCTTAGCAGAATTGCCACTGAGTGGAGGTCATTAACATTTCTCCTGGAGTTGTCGTACTCTAGTTCCTCTAGTTCTGTGTGTTTGACTGAAAAGTATCTGAAAGGTACTGAAAAAAAAAAAAAGAAAAGAGACAAATCAAGACTGGGCAACTTTGGGAAGCTGTGCTTTACTCAAATCGAGTTCAGCACAAGAGATGCAGGGGAAATGTAAAGTTGCGTGATATACAGAAGTTCTAATACAGCCTCCTGGCAATGAATTGACTTCCCGATTACTAAGCAATATTATTTTCTTCCAATTCAGCAAAGGCATGAGCTGTGGTGCTTTGCTACTAAGTATGCTCACGCTATTTGATGGATGTCTGCCTGATGTCTCTTCCAGTGTTCATTTCGCCCAACAGATGAGGAGGAACCTGGTCTGTCTTCAGATACTCAGCAGGCAGGGCCCAGAAACAATTGTTGTCAAACCTACATAGCAAACATGTCTCTTCTGTAGTGCTACATCAAAAATCTGTATGTCTGTTTGGATTTGGGATGCTCTGAAAGAGGTGATTTTCCAAGCACAATTAATAGCTTACAAAATACGTATTTCATCTAGACTACAAGTGTCAATGAAAACTAGACAGAAAAATTTCCAGGATCCATGTTCTGGCATTTGTCACACAGTTAATTAGACATACTGAAAACCAGAGAGTTTTAATTTTTCAAGCACTCTAATATGTCACAATCTGGACAGTATTTCCCCTTTCTCTATGCCTGGGAGATGCAGGTCTACATTCACAAGGACCATGGCAGAAAGGCTCTACCTCTCCTGCCAGCGGTTTCATAGAAAAGCTCCAAGCCTCAAGCAAATTCCTCAGCCCCATGAAATGGCCTTCAGCTCTTTGTTGTGATCCCAATTTGTAAGTGAGCATACACCTGAACATCCATTAGTCAAGGAGAAGCAGTGCAGGTGGCTTCTCTGATCTTCTCTGTGGGTGGGTGCATGCTAGGCGTGCTAAAGCTTTTTAGAATGGGTCTACATATTTGTGCTGCTGATTCAGGCAAATTTCCATTTCTTCTTGACTATAAAATGCTCTCAATCTTCAGGTAAATTGCTTGTTTCTGTATCAGATGCCTTCACTTACCTGCTTGCTTCTGAAAAAACTCTTCCCTTTGATTTTAGATCTCCCTTGATGGACAGTTTTGCTCTCTGTTCTTTATTCTCTACTTGTAATTTTTCTCTTTGGAAACACTTTCCTCTTTCCGAAACCAGTGCTGGCCCCTTACCAAAAATAGCAGATGTCAGGGTCTCGTGATTTGGTTATCTGTTAAAATAAAAGAACAGTGATATTGAGTCTGGTGATATGATAAACTGTTGCTGTAAATAGGATACAAATATTAAGGAAACAACATATAAATTAAACTATAAGCCAAGAATGAAAAAGAAATGTGTAGTTGGAATTTTTGCTGCAGAGTTATGGTGATACAAAATCATGATACAGATGCCTCCAAAATGTCATGAATAAGAAAATTCAAAGGAACATAAGTAACTATAGGGATTCTGAACACCAACAGGAAGAAATACAGATAGAGAAAATTAAAATTGCCAAGAGAAACTTTCTGACATTGAAATGCGCTAAGCTTTCAACCCATCTCTCAGGGGAACAGAAAGGCCCATCACTCGAAATGTTTAACATGAGACTGGAGGAATCATAGAAAAATATCCTACAGGGAACAACTTCTTGTTGGCAGAAAGATAGACTGAATGCTGTAAAAGGGATTTTCTATCTCTAATGTTTACTTTTTATGATAGTCATTTATGTTTTTCCTTCATTACAGGTAGAGAAAAATCTATAAAAGTTATTGGCTCTGTCACAGCATATTTAATTTCTATAGAACAATGTATTTGGTGCGCTCTAGCAAGCTTTAACTCAAGTTCTTGCTTTTCCTCATGAATTTTTCCACATACTTCGTGAGGTGCTTTTTAGTAAAAATGGTAAAATCTTCACAGCACTAAATGAATATTCCCTCCTCTTCTCTGAAGTCTTCTTAGGATCTATGTAGAATACCAAGAAAACACCCATCTAAACACCTGTCCTGGCTTGGGTTAGAACAGAACTATGCCTTTTACTTTTCAGCTAAGTCTATCTGAAGTTAGCAGCATGTTTTTGTAGAGTCTGCTTCTAGCAGTGCCAATGCTCCATGTTTATAGTTAGTACCAAGGATTGGTATGCAAACCAAGGTCACTACTAGATCTGGTATACCACACTGGGGGGGGCAGAAAAGAAAAGGTTGCACCTTCAGGGAGGAGCGAACAGGACAGGTGACTCTAAATTAGCCAACGAGGTATTCCATCCCATATACGTCATATTCAGTATAAAGCTGAGGGATCACGAGCATCTCGGTNACACAGTCAGAACACGAGGAAGGGAAGGTGGAAGACATTCAGATTTTGGGAAGTGGACAGGAGATGGCTTGCAGCGCTTTGGAAATTATCACCTAGAGCCAAGTAGTCCAGGAGGTGTCGCTGAGTGGCACTGGGCAGTGGGAATCTCTGCTTTGGCAATTCCAGCTTTTAAAGCATGAAATTTCCCACATCACTAAGTGATGAGCTGTGTTTGGGACGCGAACATTATTAACAGTGCAGAAAAAAATCAAGGAGGGAAAAAAGAAAGGTAAAATTATACCTAGTGATGGGTCCTTATTGTCCTAGCATAGTTTGTTGGTCAGGGTTAAAATGATGGGTGCTATCAAATGGAAGCAAACAAATAAAAATCCTTCTATTTTTGTATGTATAAACCAGGTCCATTCATTACACCCAAACTATTTTCCTCAGAGCATTAAAGTCAAAATACCAACTTCAAATTTTAAATAATACAACGACACTGAAGATGCTAAAGGTTATTCTCCCCACCATCCCACACCTCCGCATTGCAGACCACCAGGAGCCCTGGCTGGCTTCAGTGCAGCAGTGCTACCAGAGGGATGTGCAGAGGACAGAGGTGATGCTCTCTCTGTCACTCCTCCAGGGACCCTGCAACAACTCAGCCAAAAGGCATCTATTTTACTGTGGAGAGAAGTGGGATGAGGAATGCTTTCTGAAGACATGGGCCTCTTGTTTTTCCAAGCAGCTTGAGTCTCCCTGCCTGACTGCTGAGCAGAGGGTATGATTAATGAAAAGATGTCAGGATGATAATCCTTACTATCAGGAAATAGTGGACGATAATTTTTTTTTTCCTTGGCAAATTGGGCAGTGGTGAGAAGTGTGAGAAGAGAGTACGAAAACAGAAAGGAAATGAGGAAAAGGGAAAGGTTTTGAAGAGAGGAAATAGTAATAATGTGTGTGTATATATATATGTATGTTTAAAATACAACCTCTCCTCTGCCCACCCTCTTTATGTTTCTCTGGTGGAGTAATAAGATACCTTCGGCGTTATAAATAGCAGCACAGATGTTGACAGAAAAATGCTCCCTTAATTACCATACAAACTGCTTTACTTGAGTGAACCGTTTAAAGCGGCCTCCAAAGGAAGTTCACTCAAGCAATTCCA
This sequence comes from Todus mexicanus, assembly GCA_013389965.1. Lineage (NCBI taxonomy): Eukaryota > Metazoa > Chordata > Aves > Coraciiformes > Todidae > Todus > Todus mexicanus. The sequence continues at coordinate 5,167 of WEIS01013197.1, read as the reverse complement.
CAGATTACAGCTAATGAACAATATTTCCTCACTCCTATTTAGTGCTCATTAAAATGTAAAAGCCTTTCATTTTCAACAGGCACACAATAAATAATTCCTCTCTCCCTCTCCCCACTGCCTGGGAGCAGCCAGGATGGGAGCGGGGAGGGGAAGAGACCAGAAGAGGGAGGGGGGGTGCTGCAGGAGGCAAATAAGTGGGTTGGAGAAAAGCGGCCAATTCATTAAAATCCCTGGAAGCAGTGGTGGTGGCTGCTGCTGTTGGTTGTGAAAAGTGATGTCTGTGTTTGGAGCTGGGTAGGCATGTTTGGAGTCGAGGAGACAGCTCGTAACCACTCCGACTGAGCCACACGACACCACCCTCCTCCAAGGCAGCCCCTATCAGCCCCACCACCGGGGCAAGAGGAGGCACAAGTTACACCTATGGTCCTGGAAAAACAACACGGATAACTGGAAGAGGACAGTAGATGAAACGGCAGTGACAAAAACTGGCAGCCTGACTTGGGCTGAGGTTTGTTTGGACCCTGTTTAAAATTTCTCAGTGGCTTCAACCTCACAACCACCCATTGCACAGCATCCCTTTTGTGATTGTTTGTAGACCTACCAAGTTAAGAGGGATCTCTGCAGTGTTGGAGGTTTGCTTCATTCTTTAGCTACTGAGATGGAGCATTGTACAGGGCCAGCCATACAAACTGTACCTTGTTCAGCAATGTACTAGAAGGCTGAAGACTAGGGGGGTCTGTGTACATTCAGGTGCAATGAGATGAAAGAGCCCGTGATTATCTATTCCCCCATTCCCAAGCTACTAGAATTTTAGCTTAATTTAAAAAATAAAAATTTTACAAGTTAGTCAAATCATGAACCAAAGCCTTAGCAAGAAAAAAAAAAAAAGTCCACAAATCTGAAATTATTATTTTAAGCAGATTTCCAGTTAAGTAGATGAATGGGAAATGCAGAGATACCAGCTGGATTCAGGTTAGTCACTGCACTTGTCTGCACACAGATACTTGGTACATAGAAACAATCTCCATCAGTTTACATAGGAATTGTTGAAGAAGCAGAAGATGAGAAACAAAGTTAGCAAGGCACTGACATGGTGTGCAGAGAGCTGTTCAAAAACTGCAGGAGAAAAGGCCTATTTCACCCTCTCTTAAGATGAATGGGTAAACCAGCATATTAATGAAACACAACACTGATCTTAAGCTGGGATACACGGCAAAACGTAGCTGAAAGGATACTGAAACAGATTTTAACAGGTTGTAATTATAGAAGGAAACATGACTCTTGCTTACCTCATCTGCCAAAAAACCCACAGTACCTTTCCCACTGTTGCAGATTTTTAAAAATATTTATTTATTTTTTTTCTTAGCTCTGTTCTGCCACAGTTCTAAGGGGCAGAGTGGCTTCAAAATCCCTTCCTGCAGCCTGTCTTCTTCCTACCCTCACCTCCGGAGCTGTGGTCCTCTCTGCCCCCTCAAGCAAAGCCACCCCTCTGCAGCTCTGCACAGGCAAGTGAATGAACAGCAATGATAGTTGTTCTATAATAGGCAATGTATTCCTGGGGGGGGGTTGTATATCTCTACCTTGGCAGGGGCTGCCCGAACAAAATCCCTGGTATTAGCCTCCCTGAACAGAAGGAACAATCTGAGTAGGATAAAAACCATCAGAGCTTTCTCCTGTCTTTAATTTCAAGGCTTAAAAAATTGACAAGCGTATTTCCTGCAGTGCTGCTGGTATACCCTATACCTGAGCCATAAATAAGACTGTAGTGGTATTCAATCATCAGAAAAGAAAAAAGAAAGTGGAGAACTAAGATCTTCTATTGACCTAAGCCTCAGACTTAGATAAACTTGTCAGGAATATCACTTTGTGGTGACTTTATCTTTGCTAAACTTGTGCGTGGGGAAGAGATATTCTCATAGCTCGCAGGGGCCACTGTGACCGGAGGAAACCCACTTGCTGCATTTCCACAATGCCACCCTCTTGCAGTAAAATAAAACCTTGGCTCATGAATCCATCCAGATTTCTATGTCAGGATAACAATGTGTTTCCTTTGAGAAAAATTTTTGCAATTCATAATTGCAAAAGGAGCACAGAGGAACTATAAACCAGGTGCCTGTTCTGCCCACGTCGCAAGTGCTTTCAGAAGAGGTGATGCCCTGCTTTTTCTGCAGTCCCAGCTACCAAAATGTGTTAGAGTTTGTGCAAGTTGTGAATGGTGCAAATTAGTATCTCGCCCTCACATCCTTCCTATAGGCAGGCAGCTGTAGTAAAGAAGTTTACTAGCAGTCCAATATTATTGATGCTTTCAACACTCTGTACTTGGCTTTTAACTAAGGTCATTCGAAAATGGTCTTCAACACCCATCTCATTTGCTTTTTTATGCTTGCCAATTCAGTGTTGTATTCACAGTGATTAATTAGTTTGTGGTGAAGGTTTATTAGGTAATCTTTCTGTCAATCAAAAATCACAGAGGTTTCTGAGCAGAGAACACCCAGAGATTTTTATAATGATGTTATATTGTGATATTGTTATCTTTGTGTACAAAAAGTAGGAGCTTACCTCAACATGTGGCTATGTACAAAACACTTCAAAGCATGTTTTGTATACATGTTCAACCAAAAAAGCAGTTTGATTCCCTCAGATTTTATTTATACTTTTAACAAGAATCTAGAAATCCCTTCACCTTCTCTGTCTACAGCCCACATTTATTGCCTGATGAACTTGTAGGGCCATTTTAAAAGACCAAGCAGTAGACTACAAAAACAAAACAAAACAAAACAAAACCAAAACAAAAGGTGCTGTAGCTCATCACTTGGGAAATTTGCTATGTAGTTTGCTCATCTCAATATGACTCAAAGTGAGATAATATTTCATGAATTTAAAAGCATCTTCACCTGGAAGTTCTTTCAAATGATCATATTTGGGAACACATTTTGTATATAGATAAAGATAAAAAGAACAATTTAAATATATTTCTGTTTTTACCCTTTTCTTTATGTGTGGAATGATAACTTGGATACCTTTTAGGGAGGGATGAAAGATTATATCAAATAAAATATTTCTAAAAATGAAGAATCAGCAGCATACTGTGTAAGAAATACAGACAGATTATCATCTGCCTTCCTTCTTTATGCATATTTTTACTGACATTTTATATTGTTCCCAGCATTGTGAGAAAATTTACTGTAATCTCCACTGCACTATTTTCTATTTATGAGCTTTCTTGTTGGTGGAAAACAAAACCCAAACCAAAAAAGCCAGAGTATGGCAAGATTCTTATTTTCCTTTCAGATAGGTCACTTACCTATTCTACATGAAGTTGGTGTTTTCCAGAGGATCTTGAATCTCACTCTGAAAAATACAGTGGAGGTAAATGGCTTTCTTGACCAGAAAAGATACTATATATAAGAGGCTGGGAAGAGAGCTTGAAGATACTAGCTGATTAAATGACACACTACATAAATGTATATAACATAATGATTCTAACAGTATTAAGGTAACACGTAAAAAGATATAGATTAATACTAAGAATTTGACTAGCTTACCACTTTTTAGAGCCATTACTGTATTAAATTACACCAGTGTCAGCCTGAAAATGTAAAATGGTATATACCACTGTGAGAATAAGTATTAAGTTAACTGGACTCCTTCTTCTGTCACCTCCTTGAGAAAGCTGTGGGTTATTTCTATCACTCAGAGGTGATGAACAGGCAGCAGCAAAATCAGATGACAAATTCAGATGAAATTCTACAGATGTACCATTTTTTTCCCCCTAGCTAAATGCAGGAGTTCTTTTTGTAGGCTTTAGGATTACAGATCTGGAGCTGGAACAGGAGAAGATAAAGGGCACATGGGGCCACAAATTGGATAACTCTGACATAAGGACAGATAATATAAAACTATAATCTGTCGAATATATAATCAGAGTATTTAAAAGCAGCTTTTCCAAATTAAAAAAGAAATAGGCAAGTATGTGTCTGTGATAAAATAATCACAGCACATGTTCTACAGCTTTGATAAACACTCCCTCCCCACACCCCCTCTTACACACAAACCCAATATAGATTGACTTCAACTGATTAACGTCAATATAGACAGGCAGGTTTTAGCTGAATATTCAGCCACAGACTGAACTTGGCTATACAAATGAGAGAGGTTTGAAGTGCATTATTTTAGCATTACAAATCTAGCAGCTGTATGAAAATATGTTGAAAATTATTCTGGGAGCCAGAATAATGTAATTTCAGTATATCTTTAGTAATAATATTTTAAAAATTATTTCTGTTTTAGTTAGACTGCATTTTGTTGAACTGGCTTTTGAAAAAGCTTTCATGGCTTTATCAAAAGTGGTAAGGCTCCATTCAGAGGCTTCTTTTCATGCCCGAGACATGAAATTGGAGTAACCAACAATTTGCACGCATAATTCCAGCATGCCAAATGAGGAAACAAAGAGAAAGGCAAAAATTGAATCCGCTGCCTTCCCGGTCCTATCGCACAAAAAAAAAAAAAAAAAAAAAAAAAAAAAAAGAAAAAAGCAAATTAGCTGCTTTCTTGAGATTCCCCCAGAAAGCTGTATCACCAGCATTTTGTCTATGGGTATGCAGGAGACGCCAGTACGCCTCGCATGCCTGTGGTAGATGGATGATACTGATGGCAATCTAACTGGAACATCCTGCCTGAATATGAACAACAGATTTGTCAGTGTGTGACAGGCTGACAGCCCAGCTCCCAGCTGCTTGTCCACTGTTGTTAAATCAGTACCTTGTCTAAGTGTTCAGCAAAGAGGCAATCTGCTTCCTCCATTCGTACAGGCAGGTTGCCAGTTAAAAAACAAGTATTGGCTTTAGGCTGCAGTGCCATAATGCATTGAAAAGATGCAATCTAAACCTTTGTATACTCCTTAGGCAACAAAGAGCGGGACTTGGAAGTACAGGCTCAGACTTGAGACTATCCTTTTCAAAACAACAAGGATAACTCCACAGGGGAATCATGAAGGAAATGCGTGAGGATTTGAAAGCTGTGGACGGCTTGATAGAACTTATTTAAGGAGGAAAATATGGTTTATTTTGGTACCAGGGATGCAAGCTCATGCTACTGTACTGAAGAATGTGCCAGAATTTCCTTTATAAACTTCTTTTCAAAGGGGTTATAATTCATCAACAGTAAC
>WEIS01013196.1:0-10322 GCA_013389965.1 Todus mexicanus | reverse complement strand
TGGAGATATTCAAGATCAGGCTTATTGAGGCACTGAGCAACCTGCTCCAGTTGAGGATATCCTTGCTCACTGCAGGGGGGTTGGACTAGATTGACCTTTAGTGGTCCCTTCCAACCCAAACCATTCTATGGTTTTATGATGTTTTATTTATGTGTATTAAACCGTGTTTTAATACCTGAGTAAATTCCTCATCACCAAGGTCCTTGAAGCTTTAATTATGATCTTCCTGGTGTGTGACTGCTTTTAGTCCAAATCAATACTGAGCTTGACTCTTTCAAACAGACTAAAAATTACAGCATTTTTAAGTCCTTACTGAACAGTTGTGATATAGAAGTAAATAGCTACACATCCTTAGTTTGTCTCCTTGTCTGCTTTTATTTTACATGAAATTTGATACTGCATTGTTGGATTACTGCACCGTTTAAACAAAAGGCAACTCAAAGAAAGACATGATTTGTATGAAAGTTGCTGTACAGAATAAAGCTGCATTGTAGTTGCCTGCAGAAATCCACGTGTCATCACATTAAAAAAAGACTTCTCTGCCATAATAGATTATTTTTGCTTTGTGGGATATGAAAATGCCATTTTATTCTTTGCTCTTGAAAAATCTTTTTCAGCATGGAAACTGAATGCTTCTACCTTTATCAGGTTTCTTTAGCTTATAAGTGTATAACTATGAAAAGTAATCAGTTACAAGATAATGGCAATCTGGCCTTCCACTCTAAAGATAAAATAATAATTTCAGTCTCAGAATTGCTCCCTTTCTTTGAGGCATCTGTTCATCCTGAGCATGATACAGAGCACAGTATGAAAGTACAAGATTTCAAAGACACAGATTTTGTTCCCCAGCAGGTGGATGTAAATCCCAATGGAAGTGCACCTGGGAAGTAAAGCAGATTTGAATCAAAATGCTTGATAGTTCTTGGTAGTTCTTGGTGCTGAAATCAGCCTATCTAGGATTAGATTATGACAGAAAAAACATTCTGTGCAAACATATAAATACGCACTTATATAGTCTTTCATGACAGATTTTCCTGTCTCTTCCCGCATAAATGACATCCCTCATATGTTCAAGCTTCACATTATTCTAGAAGATGTTGCACACACCATCACCTCAAGGCACTTAAACCAGTGCTTAGCTTTGTGTCCAAAGATTTTAATTTGAAATAGTTGAAGTACAATGTTGAAAAAGGTTGTTTTCTTTTTGAATCATAGCCAGCTATACAAATGTGTTATTTTCTCTTTCAAGCTCTCATGCTAAGATATTTGTAAAATAAACCAGTAGAGTCACAAAATACAGAATTTTACGGTGATGGTTAGTGTATTTTGCCTGCTGATTTTCTGTAAATTCCTTCTTCCTTCTCTTTGTTTTGCAGAGATCAAAGTACAATATTAACTTCATAAACCTTGATACCTCATTGCATCTTTTTCTCCTTGTTTTATCTCGTCACCTGAGCATTTTGACTAACACGCTCCTGTTTCCATGCTATGTACTCCCTATTTCAGATGAGAAGTATTCCTCACTTTATTTCTTGTCGGAAGGGATCTGGGACTCTCATTTCAAGACATCTACAATATCATTTCAGAAGAGTCATGGGAATCTGGCATTTCTATCTGTGATGACATCCTGTCTTATATATACTGCTAATTCATAGGAATGTTATCCATTATAGTTTAATGAGAGATAGATTGAGTGCTCCAAAATTAAGATTTCATATGGCTTACTCTAGACTTTCAGTGTGATACTGAATGAATTGCTTCATGTCTCAGTGTCTTGGGTTTCCATTCATGATAAAGGGGTGACAGCAGTATTTCCTTATTTCAGTTCTTTCTCTTACCTGTTTTGAGTGTGATCTTTTAGCTGAGGAACTTTTTGCACGTATATGTTAGATTTCATAACAAAAGTTCTAGGAACAGACTTGGGCCCTACTACCACGGCTGGTAATGGGAAGTTCTGTGATGCCTTCTCATCTAACATCCTGTGTATTTTTGGTGAGATTTTGACTGAGCTTTTTAAGAAAGCCAAGGATGCTTTCATGTAATTTGGGAAGTTTAAGGCAACTTTTCTGTCCTTAGAAGCTCATGTTTCTTTTCTGTATCCTCAGTTCCTAGTTAGCTTGGTTTCTTCACTGTTTATGCCACCATAAATGTCTGTAATAATTGTTCAGCTTGCAGCAATCTAAAGATGACATGACACACAGAAGAAAAAGAAATATTTACTAAGTTCACAGTATTTAGGTGGTACCAGCAGTCAGTGAAGAGACTAAAGTAGATAGGGCAATCTTACAAAATGATGAAAAGCCATCATTTTCTGGAAATATCCTTGATGTCCCACTTAGCTACGTCATTTTATAGAGAACTCACCTTCAGAATTCTTTTTCTTCATGGGTCATCATTACCCATGCAAATACAGTCTGCAGAGGCTCTAAAGTTCCTGAGGAATCAAAGGAGGAAATAATTTTTATGAGTGTTGCTTCATTGGTCATTTCCAAACTTACAGGTGCACCCTCCAGAAGTGGTTAAGAGTGAAAACAACTGATAAATTCAAACACATTCTAAAGGATATTAGGCAAACGAGTGTTAATGTTACCTCAGTGTGTTTGAAAGAGAGTAGAGGGTAATCAGGATGTTGCATTACCAATGTTTCTGTATCAGTATTGTACTATTTCTTTTATATTGTTTTTTTTTCCCTGCAGGGACCATTAAAACATTCAAATCTGAATTTCTGTAAACTGTACAGTCTCCTTAGTTACCTACATATGTAATTAAAAACTGATGTAATTACAGTAATTTTGATTTCGTACCAGGAAAATCATGTAAATCATCATTAAAAATGGTTGAAGTATGAACTTATTTTTTTATTCTAACCTGAGGAAGTTTTTTCAGAAAGCGTTTAGGTTTGACAGGAAAGTAGAAGGAACAACTGAGTAATTGACAGGTCTGGTTTAATCCCTTTTATCCACGAATTTGATTTTCCTAGGGCAAGAGCTAAAGTCTGCATAGTCTATGTAGTTTTTGTTTCAGCATACACAGTATATTATCTAGTCTTTACAAGTGATAAAGTGTTAAGAGCAAACTTTTGCCTGTTTGCATTTCTCTCCATTTTATTTTCTTTTTTTTTTTTTCTTTTAATGGAGAGAAGTTTGTTTTTATAGATAATTTTGTTTAAGGTTCAAACACCGACATGGAAAGTGTAAATGTTTCACTCTGCACACGCTGTAGCTTGCAAAAATCGAATTTGCTCCACTGGAAAGGCTTCAAGTCGAGGTAGAGCACTTTATGGCAGACGTGCTTTAGTCAGGCACAGGGTATGTGACTGTCGTGCAACAAAAAAATCTGTGGAGGGGCTTGGCAGCATCATGCAAGACCCCCACAACACGTACCCCAACTGCACCTTCTGGCCAGGCAGCTTCTTCCTTCCTGAATCAATGAGCCCTGCTCACCAGATTACATGGATGGGGATTTGCTGTGGAGAATCACTGTTAACTTTGGTTGAATTCTGTACTTCTTAGCAACAACAAAAAAAGAATAATATTAGTAGTAAGAGGGCTGTTGTGAATCCACCAGTGTACAGGGTAAAGCTGGTCTGATAGTCTGCACACCTGGGCTTGCCCCTCTGTGAGCAGATAGCACCTTTCATACCCTTTTCCCCTGATCTTTACTCCTTGGACTCTTCTAAAGGCAGCAGAACTCGATGGACTCACCTGCGATGTTCCCCTGATGAAGGCTGTCTCCTCCCCTCTTCTTGTTTACCTCGGGTTTCTGATCCTATTGTCCCAACCAGCTATGAACGCCATCCCTACTGGTGCTGGGGCAGCTGGCCCCTGCAGTGGGCTGGCCTCGCACAGCAGAGCAGCTCGCCCACCCTGGCAGAGATTTAGCATCAGTGGCTGCTGGCTGCATCCCCATAGAAGGAACCTCCACAGTGCCAGCTCTTGGCTCATCACCCCTTTTCCTCTGCAGGCCAGTTGCCTTCTCTAGGCTACCACCTTCATGACCAGCCTGGTCCTGGCCAGGCATTGCTACAACCTCAGCCTTGCCTATTTCTTTTAAAGCCTGTTCAACTCATTTCTCCAATGGCCACACAGCTGCGGGTACCTAATTACTCAATATCAATCCCTGTAAACCAGTGAAAAGAGCTGTTGGCAGCAAAGGTGAAGTAAATGAATACAACTGGGCATAAGTATGTTGAATATGTGAAAAAACATGCAGCAGTGACTGAGGGGGTGCTCATTTCTACTTCCAGACAATTGAATTAATTAGCTAAGTGAATTTGTGAGGTCCATCCCTAGCCCTGCAGACTCCATCCTTCCTGGCAAGTATCTTGAGACAAATGACAGTCGTGCGTATCGTGGTATTTAAGTCTCTTTGATGGAAAGCTCTGATTCATGTCTTGTTTCTGTGGCTGAGCATGAGGCTTAAGGCTGGACAAGCTCTTGCATGGGATCACCTGAGCTGTTCACCTGCTTTTGGAGCATACCTCTCCTCATCTTCACAGGTGTTTGTCTCAACCACTCCTATCTCTTCCAGTGACAGCATTACATGCAATACCTGTAGACAATCTGATTCCAGACTCATCATCCTTGTGTTAGAAAGCTTTTCTCTGCCACTGCATAGTAAGTTCTGTTTTCTGTATGATGAACATGCAGAACAATTAGCCACCGTCCTCTTCTCATAACAAACGTTTACATATTTTAAATGTGTTATCATGTCTTCTCTTAGTCTTTGCTTTCTCTAGACTAAACAGTCTAATTCTTTCAACCTTCCCTTGTTCTACATCTGTTATCATTTTTTATGGCTTTTACCTGGACTCCCTCCAACTGTCTCCTTCCTCCAACAGCCTCCCAACAGTTTGGCAGAGCCAAACACTGTAGTGCAGTCAGGGCCTTTCCGCTACTGGTAAGGGAAAAATAATTACTTGATTTGCTTACAGTATTAGTATGACTATATATCAGGTTGCCTTTTTCTGCAACTGGATATCATCTTGATTTATAATTTGCTTAGAGACTGCTATAACTTCCCTGCAGATCCATTTTTGCAGTACAGTTGCCTAGCAAGTCTCCTTTCTGTACTTTAGCACTTGAATTATCCTTCTATGGTAATCTACACTTCTCTTTGTGGATCTAATGCATTAATTTCAGAACATTTACCCAAATTACTGTGATCATGGTGAATTCTGCTCCAATCTTGTAAATTGATTGCAACCTCACCCNTCCCTCCAGTCCCTCCATGAGTCTTTTACAAGTTTCTTTTATCATGAAAGTACCAGACTGTCAAATACGCAAGGCATCAGAATTGCAATGTTTTGAGAAACCTGATGAAAGTTCCTTGTTTGGTTGTGCCCACCTCTTTAGTGAACAAGTAGCAGTTATGCTGTAGGACATAGTCAAGCTCTTCTCTGCTTGTCACTCTGCTGGCATAAGCCAGCCTGAGGTAACTCGCCTTTCAGCCACCAAAGGCAACACGTGCTAAGTGAGCGTATGGAGAGCTTCAGGTGACGGCAGAAGTATTCTCTCAGGCAGAGCTTACTTTGAACTAGCAAGGTTGTGCTATGCTGCATGCATTTTTGTAACACATTTGCAGGTGTTTGGGGTTTTAAATTTTGTATTCTTTTTCCTGTGTCTTTGCATGGTGAATTCTTTGCATTTCTCCCAACATGCTAAGTTGTGTATATTTACCAATACCTTTAAAATTACTTCTCTGGGGCTTCAAGGTAATTAATATCTCCTGGTATAGCATACTGCTCGCTTACTCTGCATGGGGTTAGTTATTTAGTGCTTTAGTGCTACCCTTCTGTAAACTCCTCCCCCCTTACATTGCCTTTGCCTGGGGTCATTCTGGATTAGTCCTTGGAGCTGGCTGTGGCTGAATTCCCTGCACTCGGCAAGCATTTCTCTGCTCTTCCATTCCTAGGAATTATGAAATCTCTTGTTTTGTAATAACTTTCATTTGATTTTCTTTTCATCACTAAATTCATAGCAGTTCTACAAAACTAAAGTTAAAGCTAGAACACCACCACCTGTACAATGTATTTTAGCACTTTGTGGCCTACCATAAAGTTATTCTGGCTGAAGATTACTTCTTCAGCAATACCTGAGTGAGTGTCTTTTTCTCCAGGACAAATGTAAGAGGTGTTTAATACCAAACTTTATCTGTTTTCTAGTTTTGAAAGCCTGTTGAGTTTTTGTGTGCCTTCATGGAGTTCTTCCTTCCAGGAAGCCGGTAGAGGACTGTTTCAGAGGTTGTCTTCACTCCTTGAATAAACCAAGGGAATGTTTTCATGAGCCAGTAGTCTAATCCTTCTGCAAAGCAATTGCAACTAAAAGACACAGTCTGCTCTGACCTCAGAAGCCTAGCATTGTTTTAAAATTTATTCTGCAGCATTTAAAAATACATCTGGAAGAAACTTGCTGAAGAAACTGCAAGGGTTCTGTGCCTCATCAGTATAATGGCAACCACAAAGAGATGGGGTGTAACCTTACCCTTGTGACAGATAGCCACTATGCAGATTATATATAAATATAATCTTTCCTGAGCAGCAAACAAAGCAGGGCTAAGTCTGACAGGGACTGCTAAAATCTATATGAATGTAAAAAAAGCGAGGAAGCAGATAAATCCTGCATTGGTGGAACACCCAATGTGAGTCTCAGAGTAAAAACTTTATGGTTGATCTGTCTCTTATGGGCCAAACTGCAACCCTACATCTGCAGCCTTTGTTTTTCCCTTAGGAAAGGATGTATGTGGTTCAGCTATTGGAGCATGTTTCTTGTTTTCTTTGTTTAAAAAATGTTCTGTAGTAGTTATTTCAGACCTCTTTAAATGAATAACAAATAGCCACATTTTAGTTAAACCAGACCTTCCTTTATAGCCATTTCTTACCCTACTATCAATGCTATTTCAGTAACTCTGTGGGTAACAACAGCATTTTTCTTTCTTCAGAGGCTTCAAATATTAGAATTATTTGAGGGGAGTGGTTTTGGATTCAGCTTGTATTCGTACTGATAGGTTATATATCATGGGTATTATATAATGCCTGTAATTTAAGAGTCCATAAAGAAAACAAAACATTTATTATATTGTGAGGCATTTCCAGGGAGTGAATAACTATGATTAACTGAATAAGCCATTAGCTACCACTATTAGTCCACTCAAATGCAGCTGAAATAGCATTTCTTTAGTGGTAAAAATTTTTGGCAGCACTGCACTCACACGAAAAAAAATCCCAACAACCTTTACAGATGACATTTTTGGAAAGTCCTCTACATTCTTAGGAATGTCCAAAGAAGTTGTATTTAAAGGCACCAAACTAAATTTTCTTAGGCTGAAGCTGTTTAAGAAATAGAATAAGTTTATGTTTTATGTCATGATTATATTTCATCAATCTTATGCCCATATTTGTAGGAGTTTCATAATTAAAATAGCTATGGCAATAATGTTTGCTTCAGTTTGATTAAGCCCACTCAGTTATCTCGATTACGTTGTACATATTTACTTCTGGTCACATGTGTTTGTTTTCCACAGTACATATGTTTTTCAAACTACTTATATCACTGCAGAAACATGTTCTACAATTAGAGAAAAAATATGTACTGCTTTGTTTTATAATAGCAGAATTACTAATGAAATACTTATAGCAAGATTTTTCTGTTAGTGATATGAGCCAAAGAACACGACCTAACAGTTAATGCATTAATTATCTTATTTTTTTTAACTTCTGTTTATTTGTGGTTTTTTAACGGTATTTTAGCATTGAGGTAGATTGTTCTTTTTAGTACATTTTAAACACCTATTGCAATGCCTTGTTTTATTTGCTGAAAGTTTTGCATACAGTGAAGAAATTTTCCTTTGTGCTGAATTTTTGTTAAAAAGAAGAAACAGAATATGTTTTCATGGTCAAATTAAGGGCCTTCAGATTATTTTTTAAATTGATATTCTTAATATCAGCTTAATATTATTAGAAATCAACTATCCTCTGAAGTTTCTTTGTCTTCCTCTATCACAAACAACTTGTTAATGTATCTTCATGCTTTGCATTATGTCAGAGCTCTTCAGAAATGCTGGTAGCAGTTACAGTAAGAAAATATTATAGTAATTAGCAAGAATATTTCTGGTTTAAATCCTCTGGTGAACAGGAATGATGTGAATTTGGCTGTGTTGCTCTCTGGAGATCCTTGGCATCCAGAGCAGACTGCGTTCCTCCACTTACTGGAGCTGATGGATAACTTTCTGTAGATTGGGTGGTCTGTGGTGGAGCTGAGGAACAAAGACTCCAGTTCTAGTGATTGTCTTTTTTAGGACAAAAAAAAAAAAAAAAAAAAAAAAAAAAATTTTGTCTCTGCAAAACTAAANTTTAGGAAAAAAAAAAAAAAAAAAAGAAAGAAAAAGATGTTGTCTCTGCACAACTAAAATGGAATTTTACTTTTAATTTTCCCATTTATTGAAAAAATAGTATTTGCTGGCAGTAGTATATTTTAAAAAGCTACAGATTTTTAAGGACCTGATACTGAATGCTCAACAACTTCGGAACTTTACAGGATTTTAGGAGTGGTCATGTGAAAAAGACATTTTAAAAGATAACAGAGAAAAATAGTTGTGATGGAGATATTTCTGTGTTGAAATGAAGGTGAAGAGTGCCTGGGTCTGTATTTTAGAAGTGAAAGGTGGACTCAGTAGCTGGTAAAATAATGAATTCTCTTGTCTTCTCTGTTAAGATATATTTTCATTCTTGCAGTAATGTGAATAATACTGCTTATGTAATTATTTTGCTAACTGTCATAATTATTTATACAGAACTATTTCAATTGTTTTGTATTAAGAAGGATTCAATCAATGATTTAGAATTTGCAGAGACATAGCTGACTAGAAAATGGAGTCAATGATCTGAAAGAAAATGTCCTACATGAAGAGCATCTTCTGCTTATTTAATGCTGGACATACCTACCATCAATACAGAGACATTTATAGAATAACAAGAACGTAGGAGTAAGAGGCATAATTTATACATTATAATTAAAGGTGCCAAAATATTTTTAGTGCAAAGCCCAACAAGGCAGAATCGGCACTGGAATTGTTGACTTCCTGATCGATAGCAGCTGAAGTCACAGAAAAACCACAAGTAATGACAGATGATAGCTTCAACCTAAAATAAAGTTATTTAAGACATTCAGTGAAGCTAAATGTAAGTTTAAAGATGGATTAAGCAGCTGAATATGAGCCAGCAGTATGCCCAGATGGCCAAGAAGGCCAATAACATTCTGGCTTGTATTGGAAATGGTGTGACCAGCAAGAGTAGGGAGGTGATTATCCCCCTGTACTCAACACTGGTGAGGCCACACCTGCAGTATTATGTTCAGATTTGGACACTTCAATACAAGAGAGATATCGAGGTGCTGGAGCGAGTGCAGAGGAGGGCAATGAAGCTATTGAAGAGCCTGGAGAATAAATCTTATGAAGAACAATTGAAAGAGCTGGGACTATTTAGTTTGAGGAAGAGGAGGCTAAGCGGAGACCTCATCACTCTCTACAACTACCTGAAAGGACATTGTAGAGAGGTTGGTGCTGGTCTCTTCTCACAGGTGGCTAGTGTTAGAACAAGTGAAGAAATCTTTCCTAATGTCTGATATAAACCTCCTCTGGTGCAATTTGAGGCCATTTCCTCTTGTCCTGTCACTTGTTACTTGGGAGAAGAAACCAACACTCACCTTACTACAATCTCCTGTCAGGTAGTTTTCCAGAGTGTTAAGGTCTCCACTGAGCCTCCTTTTCTTCAGGCTAGGCAACCTCAGTTCCCTCAGCCACCCCTCATATGACTCGTTCTCTAAACCTTTCACCTGCTTCATTGCCCTTCTTTAGATATGCTATAGTGCCTCAATGTCCTTCTTGTAGTGAGAGATCCAAAACTGGACACAGTATTCAAGGTGTGGCCTCACCAGTCCCAAGTACAGGGGGGACAGTCGTTTCCTTACTCCTGCTGGCCACACCATTTCTGATACAAGCCAGGCTGCTGTTGGCCTTCTTGGCCACCTGGGCATACTGCTGGTTCCTGTTCAGCCAGCTGTCAACCAGCACAGAAGAGGCTTCATTCTGCTCCCTGTCCCAGTCTTCCAGATCAGGGTACTGGATACCCAGAGAACAACTGGTCTTAGTATTAACAAGTGAGGCGAGGGCGGTATTCAGTAACTTGACCTTTTCTTCATCCTTTGTCACTCTATTTCCCCTCCACGTCCGATAAAGGATGAGGATTCTCCTTAGCCCTCCTTTAGTTGATAATATATTTATAGAAACATCTTTTCATTCTTAACAGCAGTAGCCAGATGAAGTTC
>WEIS01013188.1:1588-12527 GCA_013389965.1 Todus mexicanus | reverse complement strand
ATTTGGGGAACTTTTTTTTTTTGGCTTGTAAGGCTACATAGTGTAAAATTTTCGTTGGACTACACTCAAATTGAGTCTTTGTCCAGCAACAACAACCTACTTAAACTGTCCATTTTTCACATGCACACCTGTTAATATATTTTAAAGGAAATACTAAAAATATGTTACAAATAGAGACATAACTTATGTCAGTAAGAATAAATGAGGTGATTTAGAATTGTATTAAAATCTGCAAGGTGGCTGGTTGGTGAGCCATGCTCCAAAGTGTTGCAGATTGACCTCATCTGGAATCAGGATACAGCCGAGCAAGTAAAATTGCTGCAACAGATCTTTGTCACTCCTGCTCTCTTTAGACTCACATTGCACTCTTGCTTCGGTCTCTTAGTGTGGAGCTAAAGTTTGTAAGAAATATTGGAAAATATTTTGTGATCTGTGGTGAGTTGGGTCAAACATGGAAAAGCTCTGTAGATCACAGTTGCATGTAAACTTGGAGTACTGAACTCAGAGATCCATTTGGTCCCTTTCAGCATCAAATTCGCAGCTGGGAGCAAAGAGAGGAATAACAGTCTGGGGATATAAAGCTGCAAAGGCTGAGAAGTAGAGGAGGAATGCACAGTGAGAAATTTCCTAGCGAGAAGAAACATAAAACAAAAGGCAAGCTCCACTTTCAAACAAAGAAAATGTTCTTTACTGTAAAAAGCTCTAAATATTTATTTGATTTCCTAAAGTAAATTTCAATTTATTTTCTTTTTGCTGAGTCTGCATGTGTTTTCTTCGATTGGCATCTATATCAATGGTAGATTCGGATGTTCCAGAAGAGCTGGCAAACATCTGATCTCCTGAGGCACTTTTGGTGCCTAGAGGTAAGGACTGTCAGCACCTGGGGTTTTTTGAGACTTATTTCAGGAAGGTGTTGAGGCAGTCTATCCCATGAAGCAGACTGAGCATGTTGCTGAGCTGATGGCTTGATCTTTCTGCATCAGGGGGAACCTAAAGTCTTCTAAGCCTAGCATATCTGTGCTGACAAAGGATAAATAGCTACAGAAAGGATCAATCTGCAGTGTTAATTTAAATAGTAGATGACCATAAATGCATATGTGAATATCAGTTAGGTATCAGAATTGCGATTTTATTTTTCCACTAAAGGGAGTACTGTTTTCTAAAGGGAGTAAATGCTCCCTAAATTGTAGACATCCTCTAGTTATCTACAATACCCTCACTTTACAAACAACAAACTTTTGAAACATCACTCTCAAAACTCTAATAGTTTGAACAGATGTTCAGTCAAACATATTTTATGAGAGATGTCAGTAGGCTCTAGGAGATAAAATTTGGGACAGAAATCAAAACTTGTAAACAGATACGTAAACAGGGTCGTTAGCTAATGGGCCCGCAGCAATTGCACATGGAAGAAAAATGTTATAAATCCTTTCTGCCTGTCATAGTCCAGTTGATGTGTTAAAGAAAGCAAAACAATCAAACACTGAGAAGTGGACTGGTGGACTGATTAGCTAATGTAATTCCACGAGATAAAATTAATCTTTTCTAGAATATGCTAGATGTTACAGTTAAACCTATCACAGAAAAAAATCATATTTCCATGGTTTTCTCATTTCCAGTTTAAAATAACAATACCAGCATTGGCACGAGATAAATTCTTGAGATTAATGACCAGCTTGGTTTAATGATTGTTGGCTGTGTTGCTGACCTTCATCTCCTCCCAGCCAGTCATTAATCCTCAGGAAATTTACTGAACCTTGATTGTTATTAGTTAAATAGCCCACGTACAAACCTCAGGAGCTGTGGTGAATATGTAAGTGATACTACGCATTGAGAACTCCTACAACAGCAAACAAAGCAAAACCAGCTTTGAAACGTTAAGAAATCAGAAAGGCAAATAATATGACTTTGATCAAAGTATTAGTAACAGCCTTCATCGTGCACTGTTTTCTCTGTATGAGTGTGGGAGCAGTTATTGAAGAATATTACAGAATACAAAAAATGTAGCGTTTGGCTTTGACAGTGGTTGAGGCATTTCTAAAACAGCTATTGACTTTGAATTTGAACGCCAAATACAATATTTTGCCTTGATGTAATTCTTCAAAGTACCATTCATTCTGCTTTCACTGGAAATGGTGCAAATCGGAACAATGCTTTTATGAAGTTATAATATGAGTGGGGAGGGTTTTGCTCATCAATTATCTTTCCCTACCCACCTGTCACATAGTTAACTCTTGCATTTAGCTGCAGCTTATAGATGGAGATTATGAAGCGGAGAGATATGATTTGCCTCAGACCTTACAAACAGCCACTAATGGAGTTATAATTAGAAGATGAAATTCTTTTCTAATTAATGCTCATTCCTGAAGACCATTTCTTTTCTTCTCTACCTGTGTTAAGGATGTGGTGTTTATTCACCTGATGACAGTATATATACCAGAGTTGCCTTTCCTAACGCTAACAATTTCATCAGAGCTCCAGATACAGAAACAAATAGGAAGGAAAATAACCAATAATGGTACTTCTTTTTACAGCTGTTTGAACTGGTAGTTCTGGAAAAACAAAAAACAAAAAACCCGTGACTGAAATTAGACATAAATGCTTGATGGTGTCAAAGGTCTTGCTATTAAATTTGGATCTAACTAAACTTCCTTTTCTTTCAAAAAATGGACAAACAAGAAACGAGAAATTTGAGTAGAAAGATATCTCAGAATACTTTATTCTTTAGTTTATTTTAATTCCCCAGTAAGTAAGTCAATGTTTGCAGAATTTACTTAAGCAGAGACAATTTACTTTGCAAATTAATGTCTTTAAAGGCTAAGGAGGCTAATTAGTGTAGTGCAGACCACCCTCCTGTAGGGCAGAAGCTATATAACCTTAAATAGTATATACATATATATAAACATATATATATGTATACACACCCTCAAATAGGATATGTGGGACAGCCTTCATGAAAACATGTGTGGCAGGGGGGTTGTAACTAGATGATCTTTAAGATCCCTTCTAACCCAAACCATTCTATGATTCTATGATATGAAAACTACCTCCTGCCTTGTATGCAGGGTGTGGGAATGAAGTGAGTCTTTTCTTGGATGAAGGTCAGCACCAGTTAGTGTACAAGTTTGTGCGTTTCTTTGAAGAAACCCATCTTGGTCCCTCGGGAGCACATGAGTGGCCAACATGGCGTGGGCAGGCTGGGGGCAGTGGCAGCAGCTCCCATGGGGCTGTTCATGCTTGTTCTCCATCCATTCATGAGCATCACCAGCGTTCCATAGCAGGGGGAGTGGGAAAAAACATATTCCCTGATCGTAAGGAGGCTGAATAATGTCAACTCAGCTCTGCATCATGTTGGTAGCAGGCAGGCCAGGCTTGGCATGGTTTGCTTCACTGTGGAGACCCTGTTCCACCTGGGATGGTGGTGGACTCCCTGCAGATCTTCTGAAGTTGACTGCTCTTCACTCAGAAGCCATTAGAAGAGGAAAAAAACCCCAACCATATCCCACCAAACTCAGTGTGTCCATTATCCTTAGTCATTAGTGCTATGTTTGTAAATGGAGACAAGATCTTATTTAATTTAAAATTGCACAGTATCCTCCATCCTCTTCCATTCTTTGTGACTTTCTACCAACCTGGGTCATGTGTTGACTACCAGCATTGTTGTGCATAAGGAAAATTGCATGAAAAGTTGGAGAATTGCTGTATTTTAACAACTAGGAAGGCAACCAGTGAGAAATGTAAGGGGTTTTTGTTTGGTTGGTTTGGGTATTTTTGGTTTTGTTTTCTCTTTGTGTTTGGTTTTGTTTTGTGATTTTAGTTTTTTTTTTTTTAATGTGTGTTTGGTTTTGGCTTTGGTTTTGTTTTTTGTTTGGTTGTTTTTTGCTTTTGTATTTTCCCCTCATAAATATTTGATCACAGTGTCTTCCCAGCATTTCCAGGTCTGCCATTCTGAGAGTCAAAAAAATCCTCCCGGGGGGGAACAGAAATAAAATAGCTATTAAACATTTAATTTCCAGTGCAATTTCTGGCTCTGTGCAGATGCAGACAGAGCAAGTGAAGGAATCTCTTTTACTAAGAGAAGAAAACGGATCAAAATGCAGTTACTTTATAAGGATTGTTGTTATGGCAAAAGCACTTTTTAATGAGAAGAAGAGTCATCTTTCTTCATACACTATATATAACTTTGTAAACTCTCCCTTTGAGCTAGTTGCATGCAACATAAGCCTGCATCCAAAAATCCACAGAACTTTTTGAAAAAGTTAACATTTTATTGAAAGTTTCCCTAGTACATTTTCATAATACAAAAGTGCAAACTATTTGACTTTTCTCAAGATCTAGGAGGATTTTACTTAGATAAAATGAGAAGTTCAGAAGCTAATAAAAAGTCTGGATTTAGTGCAAATGTAGTATCTTGTAATTGAGGGGGAAAAGGAAGAGAACAGGTCAGGAACTGACCTCATAGTCTTGATGAGGTAAAGATAGAAATCTTCAGTCAGCAGCAAGATGTTCAGAAAAACAGCTGAATTCAGCTAGGGACTTGTTTCTGGGGACAGTGGTGGGTGCTGGAGGTGGAACTTAGTTGCCATAACAAGGGACAAGAGGCTGAAGATTTTCAGGAGTCAGCCAACCTGGCTGGTGGGAAAAGAAGAGTGAGGGAATGAACAATGAAGGAAGGAATAGGCACTCAATCTCAAATAGCCTGCAACACTGCTTGAAGATACCAAGCAGCTTGATGTACATCTTGGGTTGCCAGATAAAATGCAGATTTTTGGGAGTGGTTGGACTAGATGAACTTTAGAGGTCCCTTTCAACCCCATGATTCTATGATGATTTTTGCTTATTTTGAAGGAGACTAAAAGAACTTAATAAGAAAACATGCAAGTACCAAAACTTCATTGTCTTGGCCAATCCGTAACATGAACAGAAATGATTTTTCTCTGCATCTCTTTTGACCTTATGACATTTCACTGATATGAAGTTTATCTAAAAATTCTTTTTTCAATTCTTTTTTTCCAATGTCACACTGACATCAGAATATGAACAATATTTTTAGAAATGTTAGCAATACAGATAATAAATGTTAATGTTTTAACCAAAACTAAAAAATTATGCATGGCTAGTCACCCTTTCAGCCCTTTTCCCTCTCTCTCTGTGTTCCATTCCTGAAGCAAACTTCCTCAAATATTTAATTATTGATTGACAGCAGCTAACTTGAAAAGACTTCTAGAAATTGAGAGCTATTTAGACAAACAGACAATGAAATACGTAGTTTTAGTATCTCAGCAGAGCTTGCCTTCTTTTGTCGTGGCAGAAAAGGAATATATTAATGAAGAACTCCGATTACTAAATATATGACATACATACATTCAGTACTGACAGAGACAGTTTAGTGACAGCTGAGATTTTTCCAAAGTCCCTGCAAATCCTTGCTTAAAGGATTGTTGTGCATAACTATGAATTAATGGCAGGATTTTGTTGATTTTCATTAAAAAACACATTGAAGGAAGAAGATTCAGAAGACAGAATAACTGCTTTTTAATAGATTAGCAAAGGGATTGAAATAAAATTGCCTAGGTGAATTTGTATTTTACATTCCTTAACTTTTGAATGCCTCACTTTACAACCATAATTGTATTCTGCTGTCGTTCAAATGCATAATGCATATGTAAAGGAAGAAGAAGAAGTGCTAAATCAATATACTCTAAAATCACCAAAAATCTGTCATAAAAGCAATGGGAATAGAAGTGAATCTCACCTGACATTTGTGCGTTAATGCTGCATCCAAGCTAACTATTTATTCTGGAGCTGTGTCTGTTTTACTGTGCATTAATCCAACATACAGAGTTGTTTTGGTATATGCGAATGGGCATCACTCAAAGGAAACCAGACTGGAAACTCCTCATCAGCTGCATGCCAGGCTTTGGTGGAGATACTGTGAGTCGAGGTATAGGATGCATCCCTCTGGGAGGTCCTCCAAGATCCTCATTCCCTGCCTTTCACATCCACCACTGTCCCATGCCAGTGATCCTGGTAGATGTGGAGGACATCTTTTTTGTACCCTTCACACGCAAAGCTGGTGGAGTGGGAGGGGAGTGCTTGAAGATTA
This sequence comes from Todus mexicanus, assembly GCA_013389965.1. Classification (NCBI taxonomy): domain Eukaryota; kingdom Metazoa; phylum Chordata; class Aves; order Coraciiformes; family Todidae; genus Todus; species Todus mexicanus. The sequence goes on along the minus strand of WEIS01013188.1, from coordinate 6,421 downwards.
TGGAGGTGTTGGAACATTTGTCTCACAGCTTTGCAGAAGGCATCTATATGACAAGTCTGGCTCTAGTTCACCTGGAAATGTGGACTACAGGAAAACATTTCTATGTGGCTACTGCCTACTTCAAAGACAGCTGGTCTGTCTGGCACCCAGCACATTCACCCAGCTCCCTTCTGGAGAAGTGAGCCTATGACAACCTCCTCTCTGCCCCAGACATCTCTACATAGATGCTGCTTGGGAGTCTCCTTCTCACACTGAATACAGCGGGTGATAGCCAGGGAAATGGTGCCATGCCCAGCAAGTCTGCAGTGCAAATCCTGTCCCTGTCCCCAGTCACATTATAGGCAAGCTGAGGCTGAAGGGTCTTGGTAGCTATTGGCCAAGGTGGAGAAGCTAGCTGAGGTAACTCTCTTCCCCTCCATTGCATTCCCATCAGCACAAGTTACTTGGCTGATCACCTTTAGTGCCATGCACAGCAAGGGTGCAGGCCTGCCCTTGCATGTCCTCTGCTGTGGAGAACCAGCATGGCACTGAGCTCACCCTTTGGCTTTGAGGGATGGGAGGTTTGCAGGAGCTCAGCAGCCTGTGCACAGGATTGCTTCCCTTTCTGTTTTCAGCAGACACCCCACAGAAAAGACCCACCAAGGAGGATCTTCCAAGCAAGTGGGGTGGGTAGAGAAGAGCTGCTGTGTTCACTGATGGGACATTGACACCTATGGAGCACTGTTTCTGGCTGTGCTGTGCCTGTCCTCCATTGCAGTGGTGGGATGGGCATGTGGGTGCTGCAGGTATCTGCATGTTCACTGCTACCTCTGTAGCACATCAGACCACACCTCAATCTAAATGGCAGCTACCTGCTAATATACCCCTGGCCTTGCTTGAATCACAGAATCATAGAATCATTTAGGTTGGAAGGGACCTCTGAAGGTCATCTAGTCCAACCCCACTGCAGGGAGCAGGGACATCTCTCAGCTAGAGTAGGTTGCTCGGAGCCTTGTCGAGCCTCACCTTGAACCAGCTCCCTGGATCAAATCCCTGTCTCTGGCTGTGAACACGAGTAGATGCCTAGACAAGAGCATAAGGACAAGGCAGATGTGTAGGGATATTCCTAACACACCACTTTGTCTTTCCATACAAAGGATGGAAGTGTTTTATTTTCTGACCAGCTCCTCTTGCCCAAAATTACCAAAGTTGTGAGCAGTATCCATCCAGAATAAGTACCTCAGCCTTCCCCACCTGATAGTGGGAGAACAGGTCCATCATCACTGTGACACAAGGAAGGACAGGTTTCGGCTCTTTCTGGATGGCCACCTGCAAATTTGCATAGGATGCATAGGAGCCATGGAGGGTGGAGGAAGCAGTGAGCGAGGGCTCCACATACTGCTGAGCAGATTCAAAGCTAAGTGGAGCACTTGATACAGATGAGTCTTTACCAGGCCTATACAGGGTTCTTTTCTAACCTATTTTCTGGTGAGGAAATAGAAAAGATGCTGAAATCTACCATTATGTCCACTTCCATCCAGTGGAGTGGATTAGGCAGTCCACCGCCTCTCTATGGCACGATTAGTAGCACTGAGGTCATTCCTGACAATATATGTTTTACGTCCTTAAAGATATCCATGATGCAGGCTCCATAGTTTTCTTGACAATCTACTGCACTTCTATGTTTTCTTAAAAATCCAAAACTTCTAAAAAAGCCTGTCTTAAACAGCTTTAAGCCCATCACTCATTGTTTCCACCAAAGACACAGAGAAAAAAGATTATTCCTTGCAGTAACCTGCAGTGAAAGATTCTTATCATGTCTGTCACTTAGGGTACCTACCTTCGAGTTGTCTGCTCAGTGTGTATATATATGTATATCATGTCTTTTAAGGCATGATCACTGAAAAAGCATTCCACTTGAGGCATATGTGTCGAAATCTACCAGAATGGCTGCACAAAAGTTCCTTCCCAAATAAAACTATTATTTAGTGCTTAATTATTTGCTACTAGTTTGAATAGATGCTGCAGTTAAATATGGTCACACCCGATTCACAATGTATGTGTCACAAGAAGAGGAAAACAATTAGTCCTTCTGTTCTATTCACATCATATTTACTGCAGAGAAAAAGTCCCTTTCTTCATGCAGGAAGATTTTTAAAAGGGTTTCTTTTTTTCTCTTTAGCCGTGCCAACATTCCTTTCACATTAGAAAGCCTGAACAGATTTAAGCCCTCATTCAAAGCATGGTTTGTAGTACAAACATGCTACAGTCGTCAACACACAATGCACAAACACACAGGGGCAAAAATAGGCTGAACAGAGCAGCCGCTTGCCCCTATTGCTAAATGGCTTGTGGGAGAGGGGAGAGAAACTATTTTTACGAACAGCCAGCCAAGCTCTTCGAAGTCTCAGAAAGTCTATATTTGGAGCAATTATATGACTATGTTACATCTTGGCTAATTATGGCTGTCCTATTAAATAAGGAAATTACTCAGCTATTTCCCTTTTGTGTGAGAAATGGCCCCAGATGGCCACCTCCATCCATTTCAGAGCAGTGTAGTGCAGCAGTGCTACTTATTAAGAGCATATGGGGAAATATTTTGAGTGCAGTGTAACCAGTTTTATACTGCAGTTCATTTTTAGAGAGATAAACAAACTGCAGTAATTCCTCAAATTTTTTATTCCACAAATGTTCTATAAAATTCTTGTTATGTCCGGGCTCTTACAACGTAATTTTAGATGCTGGCAAGGGAAATAATTGTTATAAAAGAAATTACCATTCTGTATGGTTCACAATGTAAAAAGTGGTAAAATGAGTGTTGTCTATAGAATTTAGGATAAATACTGAATAATAAAAAAGTTCAATCTCTATAAAATGCAACTTGCCTCAGCACACTTTTCCTTCAGCTGCTTGGATTCCACCAGTTAGCTTTATAACAAAACCAAGGAAACGAGTTATTATTGAAATTCCACCTGTCCCCAGTGGTATGTACCCAAAACCGATGCCAAGTCTAGTGTGATGTCAAAATGAATTCGCTCACACAAGAGCAGAATTAGCCTAACTGCAAGCATTTGATACTATCCAGACACTCTTAGAAAAGGGAGAAAAGCTCAACTGGGCTGAATTTTGATTGGGGAAAATATTATGCAAAAATGAGGTGCTAAGATTTCTGCTGAGTATTCACACCTGAATATTATTTCGCTAGCCTTCTCATTTATTGCTTAGATGTGCTAGGGTACTATTATGCAAAGGGATGATAGTGGTGTATGCACAAGGCTATCTTGTAGCATCCTGATTGAATAATATAGTAAACTCCAAGTACTTATACACATTATTAGGGAGAATATTCATGGAACAGCTCCTGGAAGCCTTAACTTCAAAGATGACTGAAAAAACCAGAATCAGATAGATGTATTGCAGTGCTAGTCCCAAGCTGATTTTCTAAGAGAACAAAAATCTCTTTTCTTCACTTGTTTGCAGATGTGCATGGATGCTAGTTTTTAAGTTCTGAGATTTTGTCTAGGTTGGGTTTTGCATAGGGTATCTCAAATAAGAACCATTTGGAACGGAGTCCTGGGTTAGATTTTTCAAAACTCTAGATTCATCCTTAAAAATAGAGTAAGTTATTTATGTATAAATCGGCAGAGAGTGTGATCTAAAACTGAGTGGGGTTTTTTAAAGAAACTTTTGGAATTCAGTGTCTTTAAAAGTATTATTTCAGTAAGGGGAAGTCTATCTTCAAGTGGTGGCCTATCAAGTTTTCTACCAATTCAGGATGGTGGACCCTTCTAAATCTTAGCATTCTCTTCTTCTTCCTACCATTGCTGCTCAACAATGTTGGATGGCAGTTCCCTCCAGTGCCCTTCAAAAAGGAATTCAGTCTCTACAGACTTAGCAAACCATACCCTAACGTCCCTGGGGGGTGAAACCAGCCTCCCCTGAGAACATTTCACACTCTGTGGGTGAGGGGACGCTGAAAGAACAATTACAAGGGAAATGCAGGAGTAATTGGGGAAAATTGCTTTGTGTGTGTGTATGTGAGAGGAAATGTGCAGAGGAAATGTGAAGAGCAGAGGTGGAACTACATCAGGATGAAATTGAAGGAAGTTACTTTGTACAGTAGAAAACTTGAACAGATTTTGAAGAGGATACAGGCTCTCTTTTNACCTAATTGTTTTTAATCAAGCAAGGCCAGTTTTAGTTACGTTGAAGTGTATGGAGAGAGCTGTATTTTTCAAAGTTGCAGTTGATCTCTTGGGTCTCTTCAGACAAAGATTTCTAAAGTATATAAATATATCCTATTGTTGCTAGGATTGCATGTGGTTTTATGTATGAATAATGGTGTGAGGGATTTGACTGGGAATAAGGAAATAAAGATCAGTATCATACATGTACTTCATGCAGTGCTAGTGTGAGCACACTCCCTGTGGTCTCAGTATCTGAGGGGCAAGTTTGGTAGGATTTCCTCACTGTTGCCTGGGATAACAGGTTATTGGATAGTAGTTTTCTGAAAGTTTGTTTCAGGTCATAACCTCACCTAAGTCCTTCCGTAGCACTTTAGCCACTGGCCCAGCCCTTCTCCTTAAAGGCTATCCAATGCCCTGATAAGATCTGCCTCTAAAACACAACCACTACTGGTTTTTACACCTTGTCTTGATTCTCCAAAAAGTCAAGTCTCTCATAATTTCTTCAGCAGAATACATTTGATTTGGTGACCTACCCTGTTGCTTTTGCTCAATTTCTTAAGTCCTCTATCTCCATTAGCTGGCTTGTCCCACACCCCTGGAAGTTCTGACAACTCTGATGGTGCAGAATATTTCTCTTAAATAAAGTAGAAAAAACCCTTTCTACTAT
>WEIS01013176.1:9372-22196 GCA_013389965.1 Todus mexicanus | reverse complement strand
TCTGTGATTCTGTGAAATTTCTCTCATTTCTTCAACACTACGAATTAATTGCATGTTCAGTGCAAGAGTAAGGCAGAGGAAGAAATTTGAGCAAGGCCACTTTAGCATCTCCCCCTCCAGCTTCTTCACCCTTTTCCTTCTTCCTGGGGTCTTGAAACTTGGCTCTTCGCCTGCACGCTGACTACTCTCTCACCTCCCTTTCTTTGCTTCTCTCTCCTCTCTGATTGCTGCCATGTGTCCTACCCCAGCGCTCTCATCCACTCCTTTTCTTCTCACAACTTCTCATCCCCTCTTCCCCTCACTCTTCTCCTGTTTCTCCCCATATCCCATCTCACTTTAAAACACGAAGCTGTTCCAGAACATTAGGAATTGGATTTCAAGAGGATTCCAGCACTGCCTGAGCCAAGTCAGTCTCTGAGCTGCTCTTTCTGCCTCAGACAACGACCAGCAGGTACAGAGGGTGCTTCTGGAAGGCTACCACAGCACAGCGGGCTGTGGAATCAGCCCCCGGGCTGTATCTAAGCGGGTGCTGCAAGGTAAGAGCCCTGGGAAGGCGCAGCGGCTTCTGCAATGTTAACAGCGCCATCTTTCGGATAAGGTGGAAAAGTGTCCCAAAGTCCCGGTGCCAGCGAAAAACTGCAGGCAACCCTCTCAGAGGGAGAAAATAATAATAAAAAAAAATGAGTGTGTGTGTGCTTATTTTCCTTTGCTCTGATCTCTGAAATGTTGATGTCTTGAGATTTTTATAGGGAAAAGTTATTCTTCCCTTCAAACTCCGAACGGTTCCCTGGTGTGTCTGTAGAGCACCCGACAGCGCTGCTTCGCTTTAGTCAGCTGCATTTCAGTGTTATAGTACAGAGAAAACCACTTTGGAGTGTGATTTTTTCGAAGGAACTTGGGTGCCTGTACCTCCCGAAGACTGAAAGTCTGACTGCGTGCAGAAGCAGCATGGATACTGAGGGGGTAGCCGTTTCAGGATTTGTCTGTGCTGCAATGCGCTTTAGGGTTGAATAAGAGGAAATCTTCCACTGCTCCACGTAATACGCGCATGACGCTATTGTAAAACAAATACTGCATCTCCGTTGGAACTTGGCTTTTAAAATTCACTAAAACATCCCAATTCCTAGAGGGGTCTTAACTGGGAATACTCTCATTCTCAGTAGTCATGCTGATGCCTTTTGCATTTGAACCAAGATTTTGTAAATGTTAGTCAGCCCAGCCTTGTAAAAACTGTGGGCTTTGGCTTCAGCCCATATTGATTGTCTAGCTCATAAATGAAGACTAAACTTCTGGTTCTTGTCCAAACAACAATCATCTCAGCCCTTCATGCCTACAAATCAGACTGGCAGATACTAGCTCTTCTGAGTTTGTTCAGACTCACACTTCTCAGTTTAAGTTGAGCTTCCTTTTGTTTATGCACATTTTTCTCAAGTGAATTCCTTTTTTCCAGTTGCATGCACTTCACAGAGTCAAAATACTCACTGACTTCTATAGATTTTCTCTGGTCAGATCTTACTGCCATGAAATTAATGGCAAAATACTGCTGATTTTATTGTAATCCGAGATTTTCCCCACTGGGAAACTAGTCTTCAAGGTAGCTGCTATAAAGCAGTGCTATAGAAAACCAGAACTAACTGAGCAATGCAGTTAAGCAAGATGTTCTGCTACCCACCCAAATAACCCCATAAATGGGAGCTGAACAGAGACGTGAGCTACTTCTATTAGCTCAGCTAGGAAAAAGCAAAACTCTGACTAGCCCTAGTCGCCCTTGTGTGCTAGCCTCTGTCAGCCTGCAGCAAGTATCATTTCAGCCCATGGCACACCTCATTGAAATCAGTACAAATAAAGGTGGTAGAACATAGCCCAGAGTGCTGGCACCATGGGTAGAAGCCTAGGACAGCTTCCCCATGTTTGCTTTGCTGAAACTTACAGCCACTGACTGTCTGCAACAACTGCACCTAGCCGAGAGTTTCCCTCTCCCTACGTGGCAACTGCTGTCACACCTGGAACCCATTTATGCCACTCTAGGTTTAAATGCTGTATTCAAGGGCCATCTTGAACTGCTGCTTCTAATTATGCCAAATTAAGCATGTGGTTTTGAAGAGATGAAACAGACCCATAGCAAGCTTTAACTTGCTGGCTATTCATGGGAGGATTTTGGTTGCATAGGTAAGTGTGCGCCCTTCTAAAGTTTGCTTGATACCAGGGCCTTTCTCAGAAAACTTGTGACAGAGGACATCCTTATTTGGAGGGCTGGTTCACCTTCTCATTTCTCTTTCTCTGTTACATTGAGCTGGAGCTCTCTAGAGATAAGGGGGTGGGTGGGAAATGCCTTCACTTAGCATGGTCGCACAGACAGAAAGCTCTTGAGTGTGGTTGACTTTCCAGGTAGAGGACTTGGATGGGAAGATGGTCGCTGCCCAGGCTGAATTAATTTTCTTAGGACTGAATGCCAGGGAAGGGACAAAGAGATCACCAGATGGGAAATGTGGATCAGTTGGTGGAGGGCGTTAGTGCTTCTGAAAGGAAGAGTCTCTACTGCAGGGCATGATTGGCCAGCTGGGCAGAGTACCAGGGCATTGAGGGCTTCTGGCCTATCTGGGAAACTGAGACCCCAAGGAAAACCTTGTGAGCAGTGGAGGATGTTAAGCTCTTCTGTGGACTTCAAGGGAAGTCCTCAAAATGGTGGGTAGATGCCTATGCTATTATACATGTATTATTACTCTCTCTCTGCTGTTTTCTTACTGTGTTGGCTGAAGTACTTTTTGATACCTTGGAAAAACGTATGCATCTCTCCATCTTCATAGGTCCCTGCAGAGGTGGGTTGTATGGCAGGATGCCCTCAGAGATGATGTTCTGAAGCCACATCGTGTGAGTAGGTGGGGGAGTAAAACCCTCCTGGGGCTCATCAAGGTAGTTTTGCTGAGAAATACCAGGTCCTGCCTGTCGATGCTGTTTATGTGCAGCAAATGTGAGAAGGGGAGCCAAGAAGAGCAACTCTGGAAACCTGCTCGGATGAAGGGAAGCCTTAGAGAAAATCAGTCCAGCAAAAGAAACTTTACTAGGTCTCCATGACAGATGGATTGAATTATTCAAGCTTAAACTAATACAAACTTTCCATGTCAGACACTATGCGTTTCACTTCGTGAGGACTAATGTGGTTTGGGCAGTGTTTCTAACGTGCTGCTGAAGTTTGCACATACAGATATGTATTTTGGGCTCCTAAAATAACTCTATGTAAGAGGGAAAGTATGAGCAACTGAGGAACAAAATAACACTTCTGAAAAATAAAATCTGCTTAAGAAGCTGATGCATGCTTTGAAAAAAACAAAACATTTTATCACCAAGGATTTCTGGCTATTGACCACGTGCCAATCAGAATCCAGTTTTGCAATTTCCACCCAGCCATATCAACTCTTACACTCTGTGGAATTTTTGTCTGAGTGGAAACAGGAGCATTGGGCCCTTTGACAGCAGGGTTGCTCCTCTACCAGAGAGACTGAATGGTAGGATATGGTAGCAATTTTTCCCAAGAACGTGACATTGCAAATGTCCACATCTATTTAGCAGATCGTATCACCCTGGCAATGTACCCTACACGTTTTTGGCCCTGTTTCTTCAAGACTCCTGCTTAACTTTACGCTTACAAGCAGCCTCCTTGAAACGAAGCTTAGTGTGTGCTTGCATATTTTGCAGGACAAAGGTCAAAATTTTCATAGCTCAGAGACCAAATAATAGGTTTTTGCTTTGTAAGCCACTGTGCTCTCTAACTAACTGCTATCAATTCAGCTGATGGAGTTAACAGCAAAAATGTAGAAGGAAGCAGAGCTGGTGAAATAGCTTGTGATTATTATCTGAGGGCTGGGTGGAGTACCTATTGGAGAGGCAGCAGCTGGGAGCTGGCGTATCCAGAATAGAGAAGCTGACATTACAGAACTTCTTTCCCTGATAAATGCTTTGGTTTTCTCTGAACTTCCTAACTTCCTGGTGGGGAGGTAGCAGCTACGTGACCTGCAAACCCCAGGGAGACCAGTCCCAGCTTTTAGATCAAGGAACTCAAAGTGACAATGGGAACAGAGAGAAAAACAAACACTTTTTTTAAAGGAATGCACTTTGAATTATTCATCTGTGCATTCCTGAATCTGTTTTGTTCCTCACTGTATGAGGCACTCTAATTACAAGTATTTAAGATCCATATAAATTACCTTGCCAGCCATGACAAATGCTGTTTGTAAAGCCTGGATATTCCTGCCATTGCAGCCAAGAACCCTTAATAGACCACCTGTTAGGTGAGATACAAAATGAGCACTAACATGTTACAAATAATCGGATTTCAGAGAAAATAGGTGAGACTTCTGTAGCGTCCTGGAAACCTCTAGACACCCTCTGCTACACACCTAATAGCAGTTCCTTAGTCGTGTAGCTGGGCTCATTTTTAATTAGATGCTTGGAGAACCAGCGAGGTAGTGGGATGACAGTGACCTGGCTTCGGGTAGTTGTCCAAAGCTTTGCTGTACAAATGCCACAAGAGCACCATACTCAGCTTTCTCTGGCTCCCCACTCTTTTTCACTTGCCAGCCTTAAGAAGGCATTTCATGACATCCCACTGATACACAGTGGTTGTGCTGGGGGAAAAAATGACAACATAGAACATAAGCATCGACAAGCAGCAACTCCATGGGTGGTGGTGATGTTAATAGAGGTAGACTTCTGAAAATACATGACAGACTTCAAATGTCAGGCTGCTTCTTGAGCCCTAAATAAGCCTGCTTAGACTGCTGCTTTTGTTTATTACGGCTGCAAATTTAACTCCTTGCGAACACATCTTGTGATCTTTCACTTAGTTCAAAGCTGTGGTAGTTGTGTGTTTGCATCTCAGACATGCTGTCTTCCAAAAGCCTAAAAAATGGCCTGAAGCAAATGTCCATGGTGGCTGGGGGAAAAGCACGCTTGGGATGGGGATGCAAAAAAAATTAAAAAATAATAATCGCAGGTTGCAATCGGACGCAAAATCACACGGCAGGGCTGCTGCCAGGTGCTCTCCAGCAATGAGCAGTTGGGGGCAGTAAACACCACTCAGATACAGAGAGGGCCACAGGTCCCACTTCTAAAAGCGGCTGTCTGGGGGAGGAATGTTATCAGCCCACAGAAACTCTAGTCTGGGTGATACAAGGTCTATGTAATTCTCTAGACCTTAAACTAGACGAACATAGGACAAGACTGGAGCCTAGACTTTGCAAGAGGCTTGGAGTTGCTTAGCCTATGCATGGTGCCAAGGAGTGGCCACTTGCTAGCCAGCCTGAGACCTCTGTCCCTCAACATATGACTTTAAACCTGGGCTGAATGAAGAGCTTGTGGCAGGGTGAGTTGCGTTATTTGACCACTGTTTGGACTGAGACTGCAGAGACATGGGCAGAGGCATCCCTCCACTGGCAGCAAATGTCAGCCAGCTGGAATTTGCAATGTAAAGCATCAAGCTAAACTTCAGAAAAGTTTCTGAAAACTTTTTCTGGGACAGACTGTGCTTCCTCAGCAGTTTTGGGAAAATGCCACTGGGATGGATGTGGGAGAGCTGACAGTGCTGAGTAGCCGGGGGCACTGCTTGAAAGCCTTTTTCTGATCTGCATTAGCACTTCAGTAGGGAAGGGCTGCAGGAGAGGTTTACTGGCAGCAGCTCCTCAGGCCCAGCATGATCTCAGTCTCTCTCATCTGTGTATCTGAAGCTCTGTACCTTGCCTTCACACACCAGCTCAGCGCAATGAGGACTTTCGAAGGATGCAGTTACATTCTGTGGAAGCATCTGCATCAAGCACTTGCCGAAGCAGAGGTCAAGGTTCTTCTGCTTTCTGCGGAAAGCCTGCACATTGAGTGACAGTCCCTGAGATCACCTCAGCAGTCAGAAGGTTGGCATCAGGCAATCCTTGGGGCATGTGGTACTCTTATGTCTTCTCTAGTAAAATAGTTCAAGAAATCATTCATGCTGGTAGCATCCGTAGTAGTGAGTGCATCGGCCAGGGCCTGTTCTCTGACCCTGAGGTCAAGCAAGCATACACAGAGCCCAGCTCATGTCCTCAGGGCTGACCTTATTTTCTCCCCAGGACAGGGTGAGCTCACCTGTTCTGTGGTCAGGACCAGCCCTGGGGCTGCCAAACGGGAGAGCCCAAGGATTCACAGGCCAAAACTGTGGCAGGGGACGTGCTAATGGTTAAAAAGTGTGAAGGGCTGCATGTTGCTGTGTAAGGCCGTGCCCTGACCCTCTACGGCTTACTGCTGTAGATATCATCACTGAAAATAAGTGGAGCTGACTGAAGTGATGCTCTGCTCATTTGCAAAGGAGGCAAAAGTTTAAACTACTGCCCGTCCCCCCAGTGAAATGCCTGCCAACGCAGACTGGCTGGGGAGAGCTTTCCTGTGCTACGTGGCTGTATGGTCTCCCATCCACCCCAACCCCTCTCTGCCTCTCCTCCCTGCCTGCTTCACCAAATAGATGGGAAATGTGACATGGGTGTCAGGCACAGCAAGGTTCACCTCTCAAAGTCCAGGAAAGATGCCCATTTTACAATTCTGTGCTATTTACAGAGGAGCTTGCCCTGGCCTCCCTGCTGTGCTGGAGTTGTGTTGCATGGTGGGGATGAATCCAATCCCCTGCAGTTGAGCTGCATCTCCATGTAATCCCACCAGCTGTACAAGCAGCCAGAGTTCAGAGCCTGCCCAAGCTGCTTCCCTTGGATGACAAATGGGTGAGTCAGTAACAAGCTTGGTGTAACCTACTTATTTATAAAGACTGTATACAAAGACTTTTTTTGCCTTCGTTGGCTACGGCAGACACTTCCAGCAGGGAGAAGCCTCTTTTCTCTGAACCCACAATGAGCTCCCCCAGCTCTGATGAGACTTCACTTCTCTTTTTCAGTCAGACTATTTGCAATCCATGGAGTTAGCAGTGAGCCACACATGCTCATCTGCACTTTCCAAATTTGCAGTGCATTCCTGAGGCAGAGCAATGGCTGCAGGAGTCAGGTTGTGGGCAAGATCGTGTTGTGCATGTAGCTACGTATGTCATGACTGCAAGGGAACCAAAACTCTCCAGTCCAAATTTGAGACCCCTCCAGAAAAACACACTCTTTCAGTTTCCACCTAACTCTGGAGACAGCAACATTCGTTCTTTATCTTCATTTTTTCTAAGCACTGCATCTGTGTAATCTGTGTAGTCCAGTAGACCACGTCTCCCTCGTGCTGTGTGCCAGGTATTGAAATGACATAAGAGGAAAGGGTTTCAGACACGCCAAGGCCACATTCATTTACCTAAATGCAGTCACATAGTGCTATTTTAAGCACATTCGTTTACCCTGCCCAGCCTCTAGCTGTCTGCTTTACACAACCTAGAATACCCAAAACACCCATATGGGCCTGGCATGTCTGACATACAACCCACGATGGATCCACACCCTTCTGGACTGACAGGGAAGAGCTAAGCAGGATACTGACATATGCTTAGTATAGCACTAGACACCTCTGCTTAGGCAGCTAAATCCTTCCTCCACCAGCTTCAGCATTTCCCTGGCTGGTCTGCACAATCCCGCTGGTCCAGCTGCTAAAGTCTTCCTAGCAGGGGCTAATTTTCCATGTCAGTGCAATTGTAATTTGCAAGAGTTGCACCTGGTTAGGACTGGTTATTTATTGTTTCAGCAAGAGCACGACTTGATGACATGTTCAAAGCTGTATATAATAAAGTTCAGGATAACCTGGCACACACAAGAGCATTGAACAGTGTAGAAATGCCAAAAGCAATATAGGATTTGATAGGATTTGGCTGGCTGCACAGTGTGACTACTTACAGATCACAGAACTCAATCTTTATGGCACTGCATCTTGTGCGGTCATTTATTATAGCATAAAATGAGAATAAGTGTTAGCAGTAAGCCTTGGAAGTACTTCATAGCAACTTTGTACTGGAATAAATGACTGTAAAGCAGGCTATCATTTTGCACTTCAAATCTACTAATGCAACAAGATCTTCCTACCCTAACGTTTGGGGTTTTTTTCATGATCAGGTTCCAGTTATATTTACCTTCTGGAGAAAAACTGGCAATCCCTGGATGTGCTTGTACACACAGGTAAAGCAATGAACTTGCCTTGCCAATTGCATCTCATAAGTAGGCTTTGATTACAGTGCACCCCTTGTGCAAAACATATTTCATTACACAAACCAACTGTTGTTGTGGCAGAAGGAGCAAACAGACCCATGGTCTAAGTAGGTTTGAGCTGGTGAGACAGCACAGCTCCATGGGTACCACGATGCTCACTCTGGTAGACCTACTCTGAAAGGCTTGCCTTTTGAAACTTTGACATTAGCAGGAAGCAAAGGGGGATAAGGGCAGGTATGCAAGAGCGGCTCCCCCTTTTTAATCCACTCTGTCAAGTCAGACTGACTTTTACTGCTGGGATAGACGGTCTGTGTTCAAACACAAAAATGCGTTGGCAGCTCGTGGTTACCGTACAGTGAATTGGAGCAGTTGGGTGCAGAGATTCAAATCTCTGCCCAGAGCACTGACACCGTTAAGCACGTCGGACACCTCAGAAGTCAAGAAGATTTGAGGGCCAGCTGAGGCAGGCTCGCCCTTGCAGGGCAGCAGGACAAAGATATGGTCCCTGTGTGGGCAGGGCTTCACCACCCGCCCGTGTCTCAGAGCCTTGCCCTCGGAGCTTTTCGTGTACCTCCCCAGTCATTAGCTCCATAGGGATCTCCCGCTGCTGTTGGCATTCTGGAAGCAGCCAGACAGGTAGAGCTAGGGGAGCTGCCGTTGTTAGGGCAGGGAGCCGGGTAGAGGCCAGTGAGCCTGTGGCAGAAAAGCCGCTGGCGAGCAGAGGGCTCTCCGCCACCACCATCCCCAGCCTCCCCGAGCCACCCTGGCAGGTCCGAGGCCAGGCCTTACACAGGTCACTTAATAATGCCAAAACAGGGCAAGGTCTGACTTGCTGCCCTTCACAAAGCCAAGGCTGAAAGTATGCCTGTCTGAGCCTCTTTGAATTGGTACCACTTCCTGAGGATGCAAAGACTGAAATGGCTCATTCTGGCCAGTAAAAAATACTGATTACTCGTCTCCCTGCCAGTTGGAATGGTGAAAGCAAGAGATGGGAAGAAGTATGAACTGCAGATTTTAACTGCTGTCTTCTAATAGAAGAACTCAGCTGTACGCTGGCTTGCGAATACAGCTTCTTCTGCTTTTCTCTGGCATGCAAATACAGTGGAGCCATGAAACATCAGTTAACACGACAACTGAAAGCTGTGGCCGGTGCTTCTCAGCTTTTTTTTGTCTCCCTTTTCTTTTTACTCAGCATTTCCTTCTCTCTCCCTTACCGTACAAGCCCTCTGACGGCCTGTCAGGCTCAGACAAGTCACTGGGGCTGTAGCGAAAGCAGCACTTAAAGGTTACAACAGCAGCAACCATTCAGCTGTTATACAATCTCACATAGAGTGACGTGCTGAAACCCTGCTTGTCCACCCCCGCCGGCCCCTCATTGTACCATACATCTCCACTTTAGCCCGACGGTGCCTGCACAAGATCTGCAGGGTATTTCCTTGCTACAAAGGATCAAGGCACCCTTCTGTCCCCTTGAGAGGTGGCTCATGTGACTGCTTTGGGTCAACCTGCTGGAGCACAATGACACCTCATCTCTAAACATGTTCCTGGAAAAGGGTAACAGGAAAGCTAGTGGGCATCTTTTCAGACAAAATACATAAAATAATGAGCACAATAAGTTTTTAAGCTCTTGGCACCTTTTGTGTTCTAAAAAATGAAATTTATTATTGTTACCGTTGCTGTTAACAATAATAAAAGCAGGTCCTGATGCAGCACTCCCTGTGTAGATCAAAACCCATGTTTGTCACAGAAGTGGAACTCCTCTGCCCCGAGAGATGCTGAGTGTACAATTAGATCTTCTTCCAGCTCAAAACTCATTTTCTGGGAGCCACTCTCCTCAAAAGAGTAAGGAACTGCAAAAAAAAAAGAGATGGATGGAGAAGCAGCAGCCACTCTTCCTCACTTAATTTGTGGCACAGCTCATCTTATGAGTGGCACAGTCTTCCCACTGAAGATGAAATAACAAGGGAGCTCTGGATGTGTTTAAATAAAGGTAGGTTTAATTAGAGCTGTTCAAAAATTAAATGCAGAAACAGAGTGTATTTATATTTGCACTCAAAAATGTATTAGATCCTCAGGCAGATCTAGGTCAGCACAGCTCAAGTAAAATTACTGGGAAATGCAGCATGTGAGAATGTATTTAGTTTCACCTGCTCAATGCGAGCAGATTAACTCCTACAAGTGTTGCAATACCCCCAACCACAACACTGGCCTCTGATATTGCGATGCAGCACCACCAATGCCAGAAACTCAGAAATCTTGAATTATTGTTCATATAACAGATTCTGACTTGTTTTGCATTTTGGTTTGGCTTCTTTCTCCCTTCCTACTTTTGTCTCCTTTATAGCCACCACAATGCATCTTCCTGCATAGTCATGAAATCCAGAAACATTTTCCTTTTCTTTAATTAAAGCCGATATTCTGTTATAATCATATGACTCTGAGAGCCACAAGTCTAAGAAAAACACCCAATATCTGAGCCTTGAGACAAATCCCCATATACTGGCAACTCTAAGTTGCATGGTTCAGCCGTTGCACACTAAAAAAAAAATAAGAAGAAAATAAAAGTGTTAAGATAATTTTATTTTCTAAGAAATATTCGGGTGTTTGATTGTGCCTCCTGTCTTCTGAGCACCACTAGTCAGCAGGTCTAGACTCTGTCAAAGAAAACCAAGCTCTTTATCCATGAATCCATGAATCACTATTTATGTGGAGCGCTTTGTTTTGGTGAGGTCAGGACCAAGTGTTGCAGGCATTGCACAAGTCTGGTGGCAGGGCAGGAATTTGGAGTCACCACAGATCAAAGAGCCAGGGAAGGTCAAGTATTTTGCATCGATTGGGCTTTGGGATCAGCTGGGCTTGAGGTAAAGCCCTGTGACTGCTGCAGGGCATGGGAGATCTCTCTCCTGTGGGCCCAAGAAATCCCTCCTGCTGGCAGAGGAGAGAAGGTCTGTGCTTTGCTAAGGAGACAGGGCAGTAGTGTAAATTCCAGGAGTTGTCGAAATTCCAGATTTTCATGCCAAGAACTCTCAACATTTTCTAACATTATTTCAGAATGAATCAGCAAAAAGTCTACAGCAGTCCTCATTCTTAATTTGGCCTAGTTTGAAGCAAAGCACTTTGCTTACAGAAATTGTAACAGACCTAGAGCAGCTGTTTGAATAGCCTCTTGGGGTATATATAAAATAATATCAAAATTTTGCTCCCGCAAAGCACATTGTGGTTGTGGGGTTTTTTTGCCTGGCAAGTATTCCGAAGGGAAACTTTGTGTTCTCTGGAATTTTTGGATAATTCCAGTAAATATATAACTGGAATTCACACTGCAGCTCTGCAAGAAGTGTGAGCTCAAGGCATCTTGCATTTATATTCTGGGCTTCCCTCTCTCGTCCAGCTCCTAGTAGGGCCTCAAGCAAGCAGCGACTTCCAGCTCCCTTTGCTCTCCCTCCTCCACCGCTTAGCGCCCAGCTGTGCTTTGCATTGTCATCTCTTGACCCTGGCATGACACCCTGTTGACGTCCACAGCTCCAAGGGCCTTATTTGACTTTCCCACCCCACCTAATTCCAGAAATACACCAGAGGAAACGAGAGACACGCTACTTTCAACGTGCATCTGAACCCTCTGCCAGGCAGGCTGGGTGGATAGATGGCTTTTGGTAGCCAACCTCAAGGCCCTTTACCGAGCCAGCGCTTGGGGTGGCCTCAAGGCACACGGAGGCCACCCAAGGGGCCACCGGGCGGCACGAAGAAGCGGTGCGGTGTGGTGCGAGGAAACGCAATGCAATGCAATTGATTTAGGATGGTACGACTTGAGATCTGGAAGAAGGGGGATTGATTTAGGATGGTACAACTTGAGATAGCAAGCACAGCTGCATTAAGGAGGAGGCCCATAGGGTCATCCTAACTCTGTAGAGTAGATAACAGGGTTTTAGAGGCCTGAAAAACAGCCTGGACCAGCTCTGCAGTTAACGAGGAGTGAAGACTCTTTTTTTTTTTTTCACCAGAGGTGAAAAGAACACCCCGAGGAAGACTTCAGGCCTTCATCAGAAGACCACCAGAGGGGACCCAAAGACCACTACCACATTTAACTGCACATGCAATGTAGGGGTGGAGATTATGTCAAAGAATTCTTAGAATTTAATGCATACGTATGCAAATTCTGGGAAATGTTATGAGTATGTATGTTAACAGTTCGATAAATTAGAGCTCCAGTGCTTTTGATGGGCACACACGTTAGGAGGAGCTATCCCCCCGTGCTGCCCGGCGCCGTAGTGAAGAATGCCTGCTTAGTAACACTTAGTTGCTATTGAGTTTTCTCCGTTTCACAATGGAGAGGAATGGAATGGAATGGAATGGAATGGAATGGAATGGAATGGAATGGAATGCAATGCAATGCAACGCAACGCAATGAAATGCAATGCAATGCAATGCAATGCAATGAAACGCAGCACAGGGGTGAAGCGGCGCCGGGGAGGGTAACACGGCACAGCACGGGCACCTGGATACGCTTTTCCCAGGGCGGGAGTAAAGAACACGCACCCCATTCCGGGGTCGCTGCGGCCCCTCCGAGAAATGGGTCAGGGAGCCGCTTGCATTGCATTGCATTGCCTTGCCTTGCATTGCATTGCACAACCCGCCCCGCCCCGCCGCGAGCCCCACGTGACCGGCGTTCCCCGCCCTCTATGC